>PVKA01002107.1:43301-131581 GCA_004027165.1 Ctenomys sociabilis
TTTTTTTTTTTTTTTTTTTTTTTTTTTTTTTTTTTTTTTTTTTTTTTTTTTTTTTTTTTTTTTTTTTTTTTTTTTTTTTTTTTTTTTTTTTTTTTTTTTTTTTTTTTTTTTTTTTTTTTTTTTTTTTTTTTTTTTTTTTTTTTTTTTTTTTTTTTTTTTTTTTTTTTTTTTTTTTTTTTTTTTTTTTTTTTTTTTCTGGAACAGTTTTAGTAGCACTTGATAATTCTTTGAAAGCGTGGTAAAGTCAGTAGTTTGATTTAGGGCTTTTTTGGAGGGATGAGGTACAAGGAGAGTTTTAAAGTGGTTTAATATATTTGTTTCTTTTTCTAAATAAGTTTTTAAAAATGTCTTTTTGATTCAGTTTTCTTTAATAACCACAATAGTTTATTTATAATTGAATTGTATAAGACATTCACAAAACAGTCAATTTTTTTTTTTTTTTTTTTTGGTGGCCTGCTCAGCCCACGCTGGGGGTAGGGCTGGTGCAGTATCAAACCACTGTCCCTGTGCCCTTGCCTAAGTTTGCCTAAGCAGGCACTTTAGACCACTGAGCAATCTCACAGGGCCCCATATTTGATTTTTTTTTTGATAGCTGTTGTGCCAACTGCTCTCCGTAGAGGCAATATTCAAACACATGATTGTCTGTTGCTCCATTCTCCAACTTTTCTACCCTTGCCAGATGATGGATTTTGAAATGGTGCCTCACTGTAATTTAAGTTGGTTTCTTATAAAGTTGAACATGTTTATCTGATTGCCATGTGCAATGTGTGTTCTCTGAAATGTTATCTGCCCACCTTATATACCATAGTTGTGATACAGGGAGAAAAACTGATCTTGGGGTGGGTGACCTCCAAAAGATACAGGAAACCTCCAAATGTCATGGAGAAAAACGACCTCTGGACCCGACCTGTACAAGTTCGTGTTCTCTAAAACCAAACAATGAATTTTAGGAACAAACGGAGGTTATGAGCAGAATAGATTTATTGGGAGAAAGAAAGCTCCTGTCTGAGAGAGGGACAGGAGGGGGGACCTGAGTGGGTAGTTCCCCCAAAACAGTCAATTTTGCATATCAGGAATGATATTAAAAATGAAGTACAACATGGACAATAATATGAAATGTGCATAAAACAAAGCTGAAGTGGGCAAATAAACAATTTTTCTTTCCGGTTTGTTAATACTATCTTATACTTTGTTAAAGAAGGAGACAAAGAACTGAGATCTACATGAACTACAGGGTCTTTGGTTGAAGATCAAATTTCATAATGTTGCAGCCCATGTAGGATAAATTAGATGGGTTTCTCCCCACACTCTGACACACAACAATTTCATTCTTGAATCTTTGGTCCAACTTCTTTATCCACAATCCTTAGTGTACTCAAGTCAAAGAAGAACTGATGTCGAGAAAAAGACAATAAAATAAGAGGTCTCCAGGGAAAAAGAAGAACCAAGGAAGGGAATCCACTGGCCAGACAGGACCTCAGATTCCTCTCTCCCTAGTGAAAATGTAGTGCCTGAGGAGGTGCTGTAGAGGACAAGAGCGTAAAGGTAAAACCTACTAGCCAGTACCCCGAATTAGCAACCTAACATGTGCCACAGTTGAAGAGACACTGAGAGGGGTTATGAAGAGACACTAATTAGTTGTTTTTCAATTTGGGGGCACATTATAAAAGAACAGTTTTGATCAGTTCTATGTGATTAGAAATTTTTCCAATTTTTTTTCCCTAGAATTTTCAATTTGTTGGAATTTAATTAAAAACAATTCCCTAATGATCTTTTGGATTTAAGTTTGTAATATTTTCTTTTTTGTCTTTAATTTTTTTTAAATTTGGATTTACTCTCTTTGGCTACTTCAGTTAATGGTTTATCAATTCAATCTTTTCACAATATTAATTCCTTGGTTGAATGGCCCTTTGTACTGTTCTCTTATTTTCAATTTCTTTTATTTCTGTTTTAGACTTTATCATTTTCTTCTTTTCCTGATTTTCAGTCTTGTTTGTGCTTGTCTTTCTAAGACCCAGTGGTATATAATTAAGTGGTTTATTTGAAATTTATTTGTTTTTATGACAAAGCATTTATAGTCATAAAGTTGTCTCAAATGAAATCTTCTGCTGTGCTCCTCTGGTTCCACTAAGTTGTGTGTCTATTATCATTTAACTGTATGAACATATAAATCCCGCACATGCAGCTACACCAATGTTTTTCACGGCTTGGTGCTCATTTAAAGGAATACTGTTGAGTCCCCGTGTATTGTCTCTTCAAATTTCTCTTACTTTAGGTTTCTAGTTTCATTTTGTCATAGTCTTATAAGATGCAAGAAATATTTGTTTAAAAAAGGGTTGGCCAAATAGCTCAATGGATTAAAGAACCTTCAAGCAGGTGCAGGGGTCAGGGGTTCGATCTTCAGGCCTGCTGTGCCGGCCCCACCCCCAAGTCAGATGGAGAGGGTGACTGAGCCTGGGCGAGGAATCCCAGCACTTGGGAGGTTGTAAACAGGAGAATCACTACTAGTCTGATCCAGTAGTGAGACCCTGAACACCCTGTAGACCCTTACCTAAAGTACAGAAAAAGAAACTTGCTTTACCGCCTAACATATCATTTAGTTTGGTGAATGTTTTGTGTGTGGAAGAAAAGGATGTGTGTTCTGTAGTTGTTGAATGGAACATTCTAGAGATATTGGCTGTATCCTTAGTCTACAGTGCAATTTAACTCAGTGGTTCTTTCATCTTTTCATGTGGATAATCCATTAATGAGAGGAGGACATTGAACTAACACTATTATTGCATTGTGGCTCCTTTCTCCCTGTATCCTACAGAGTTTCCTCCATAAAATTGGGTGCTCTCATATTTGGTATACGTATATTCACAGTCATTATGTCTTCTATTTGGAATATTCCCTGTTTAGTGACCTTTTTTTCTCTTGAAGCCAGCTTTGGCTTGAAGATTATTTTGTTAGCTACGGGTACAGCTACTTCTTGGTTTCAGATTGGTTTGAAACATCAGTCTTTATCCTCTCACTTTCAGGTTATGTATGATTTTACTGGTGATGTGTTTTTCCCATAGATAACAAATAGTTGAGGCTCTGTAAATCCAGCCAGCTAGTCTCCGTCTTTTAACTGGAGAAATCAGACCATAAAGATTCAGTTACTTTTTTCATGGTGATCTTCCTTTCAGCCTCCCCAGCACTGGAATTACAGCTGTGCACCACTATGCCTGTACTCTGGCCAGGTCAGCCCACCCTCAGGGTGGAGCTGGTGCAGCATGTGGTGCTGGGGATCTAACCAGAGTCCCGGAGCTTGCCTAAGCAGGAGCTTTAGTCCTGTGATCTATCTCACCAGCCCCAAGATTCAGTTATTTTTGAAGGGTACAGATTAGATCCTGTCATTTTGTTATGTATCTTGGGATTTTTAAAATAACTTTGTTTCACTCATTTAGTCCTTATTCATCTTAGATATTTGATAATTTTCTGAAATAATAGTGCTTGAGTCTTTCTTGGTTTTCATTACCACATCTACTCTTCTACTGAGCTTTATCTTTTACTATGTGTTTGTTACTGTTTTTGTCTTGCTTTCTCTTCTGTGTGTAGGCATCCTTTACATGTCTTCTGTAATGCTGATCTAGTGGTCATGAATTCCTTTACTTAATGCTTATTTTTTATTATCTAAGAGAATACAAAATAGTAGCAATAGGAACTTGACAGTGGTTGCTCTATTGCACAATGGTGTTTTCAAATTAGTTGCTCAGATTACTAGGTAGATAGGCTTGTCTTGGAAGGCTTGCATTGCTCCTTTGATTTTGAAGGATGTCTTTGCTGAATACAGTAATCTAAGTGTGCAGTTATGTTGTTGAGGACTTGAAATATATCATTCGCATGCTCTCCTGTCCTAAAACATTGCTGTGGAAAGTATGCTGTTTTTCACATGGGTTGGCCTTTGTAAACAACTCCACAGTTTCTTCTTGTAGCTTTCAGTATTCTTTTTCTGCCCAGTACTATTGATAGTTTAACTGTAATATGATGTGAAGAAGTTGTTTTCTGGTTATGTCTGTTTGGGGTTCTAATTGTCTCTTGTAGCTGGATACCTAGGTTGTTCCCCAAAGTTGCAAAATATCCTACTATTGTTTTTACTGGATAGGTTTTGTATGCCTCTATGCTGTACCGTTCTTCATTGTCTAGGTTGAAGATTCATGTTTGATATTTTAATTGTGTCTCGTGGATCTTGTAGGTTTTGAACATTTTGTTCTGATTTTAGTCTTTGTTTCAGAGTGTCATAATCAATCAACCATGTCATCAAGCCCTGATATTCTTGCTTCCATTTGATCTAGACTGTTTGTGAGGATTTTCCTGATGTTTTAAAATTTGATTTAGTGTATCTTTTGTTCCCCTGGTTTTGTTTCATTTTTTTTAGAATTTTCTTTCTCCAATTCATTTTACATATTCTGCATTATCTCCTTTAATTACTTTAGTTGATCCCTTGAATCCTCTTTGAATTTGTCAGTCATTTTCAACAACATCCTTTTGAATTCTCTAGGGAGCATTTCAATATTTTTGTGTCACTAACATGTTAGGGACTTTTGTGGGAAGAGTGTTATTTTGTTCATATTTTTATATTTCTATGCTGAAGTCTGAATATCTGTTGAAAGGGATATTTCTTGTATTTTTGTCAGGGACTTCTTTGGTAAGAACCTTTTCTTAGTAACATGCTCTGGGCTCTTGCTCTGTTGTGTAGTGTTGATTTTATTTCCAGCCGCACTTAGTAGTGTCACTTCCCTCTGACTTCTCTGGCTACGATTTTGATATGGATTTTGAGACAGTGTACATTATATTGGGGGAGCATCTTTCTGTCTCTATGGCATGTAAGAATTGAGTTCCTCAGACAGTTCAGGCAAGCGTGCTGTGGTTAGCACAGTGTAGAGGGCGCACCCTCTGTATTCATTCCTGCAGTCTTATCAACCATGCACTGGGTGTAGTGAGTATGACATCCATGAGGACTCCTAAAGATTCAATGTCTATAACAGTTACTGTATTATCCTCTGTGCAGCAGCTAAGGGGTGATTATCCAGGAGCAGGGGACAAGGCTTCAGGATCTCCCTACACGCGTACTTGAGGCTGAGTTATCAGCTCCAGGCTTTTCCCTTCTGTTTTTAAGTTGAAGCATCTACCAAGGCTTGCACTGTACTAGGTCACAATGGGACTAACACAACTGGGCTAACATACAGTGTCTCCCCTGCTGGACTGTGGTGGTAGCTCAGATACAGTGCACAACCCCTCCATTGTGCTTGACCTCCCACTCCACTCAGAATCGAAACAGACAACAGCGTAACCACACCAAAAACAAGTCAGCCACACAAATACAGTAACCAGCCATTAGAAATGGCAATAGTCACCAAACCCACAATAAAAGAAAGGAGTAAAAAATAGTGGAGTAAACTAAAAATAATAATATAATTAAGCTAAAATAAAAAATTAATAAAAATAAAATTAATAAAAAAAGAGAGAGGAAGAAATCCTATTAATGGCCCCTAAAAATTGGAAGAAATATTAAATAATGTAATGAAAAAGTTCAAAATCAAAATAATTTTAGAATAGGTAGAGGAAAAGAGAAAAATGTAAAAAAGAAAAAATCCTCTGGCTGAGTTATGTGGATCGGAGATCCATTTTCCCAGGAGTGTGTCTGCTCATTCTGGGTGCCCCTGTGGCACAATTTCTGGGCTGGCTCCATGGGACCTTCAGTGCTCCATGTGCCACCCTGTGATGGAAGAGCATGTTTATCCTGTGCGCATGGTGCATGGCGCATGTCCAAGCCACAGCATAGATCAGGATTCCTCACAGGGCATGTGGGAAGCAGCCAGATCTCCCAGTCCTAAGCTGAGGAATGGGAAAGAACTGAGCAGCTGGACACTCTGGCCTTGGCACCCCCAGATATGGCTCCTCACAGCACCCCATGTGAAGACTTGCTCCTGACCATCGACTTCCAAGGACTCTGTCCACATTTCCCTCCACTGACACCAATCTACAGGTCCACATGGGACTCTTACCCCACCTCCACTACCTTGTGTGTCCATCACCTATGTAGTCACTGCGGGGGTGACCCAGATTTTTGTTCCTCTTGCAGTTCAGTCTTTAATAATAGGATACCTCCTGGGGTGGCTTCTGTGGGACACTACAAGTGCTGTTCCATTGTCTTCTGGTTTCCACAGGCTTCGCTAAAATGTCATCCATTAGACTTATTCTGAGCCATTTGAAGGTAAGACAGTGATGTGCCCTAGCCTCACCCCAGCCAGGCTGTTTCAAGATTTGTTTTCTTCTACAAGTAGGTACAAGCCTATGATTTGACACACTGTGGCTTTGCGTTTATTTTGCTTGATGCATCCAGAGCTCTTCGAATCTACAGGGTGGTATCCTGTACACATTTTGGGGGGTCTTCAACCATTTCTTTTCAGAGATTTCTTCTGCTTTGCACTCTCTCCTTGTAGTACAGTTGTGTTTATGTTAATTTCTTTTCATTACCTCCCATTCTTGCATTTCGATGCTCTGCATGCACCTCCACTTTCTCCTGTGTGCCTCAGTCTAGCTAGTTTTATTGGCTTACCATATTCCAACTGAAACATCCTCTTTCTATTGTGTCTCTGTATTTATTCCACCTAGAAATTTCTTGACATTAGTTATAGTTTTCAGTTCTAAAGTATAAACTTGGTCCTTCTTATAACATCAAATTATTTTGTTCAATTTATTATTTTCCACCTTTGATTTTCATCATGTTCTTAGGTTTCATCATTGTAGTCAGAGGTATTTCAGAGTACTTTTCTAGTAGCTACACTGGTGACCATGCGGGGTCTGTTTCCATCCTCTGGGAGGTGGGCCTTATCCTCCTCCCATGGCACACCTGGCAGTGCTTGGCACCATGCATGAGAAAATCAGAGTCTATGGGCGATGCTATCTTCCCCTTGAGAGGGTTTGCTTTCCACACAAGGCAGAAGAGTGGGAACTGATGAGTGATAGCCTGGCGGAACTGAGGCACAGTTGAAAGTCTGGAAAGTCTTGGTCCACAAGACCAAGGTGAACTTGGGTGTTACTTCCTGTGGTCCCACGTGATATCCTGATGTTCACAGAAGCTATTCCCCAGCTTGTTCTAATTCTGATTCTAGCTTCATAGCATTTTCAGACTCCTGAACACTGTTTTCCATGGGTCATTAGTCTCACTCTCCAAATGAGGATTTCTGGAAATGTCTTGAAGGTGAAACCAATACAGTATTAGACTCAATTCCTTCCTCTTGATCTTCTATGGCTCCTGCTCCCTCTGGTGTCTACGGTCCATCAGTCTCACAAGACAATGACAATTCCTGCTGCTTTTCTACCTTTCTGTGGCAGCTTCAGCTTGAGCCCTGTGACGATGTCTTCTTCCCTACACCCTGGGTCAGGTGTTGGCAAGTCTTCTGGGAAGCAGTTGACACAAATGTTTAAATCCCATCTTTAGTTGTTTCATCACCTTCCATGTGTCTTCAAGGATATCTTTTTAATTCTCTTTTTTTGTAGTCTTGTCTGAATGTTTACGTTCTGTAAGTTCCTTTGTGAACCTTGCCAGTGGAGCTCTCACTAATCCTTGATACAAACATAGATTTACTCCTGAAATGCTTTTGAAAGCTTTTCCCCTTTAATAATAAGTGGTAAGCATGATAAAAAAAATTTTGATTGATTTTTGAAAACTATTTTCAAATGGTGACATCTGACATTTTTATTGATGTGACACTACCAGTGGTTTTAGATCATTCATTTTGTTTTTATTATTGCCCTAATAGTAAGTGAACCATGAAGTGGGGAAAAGAAATCACCCCATGCTTAAACTAATGCAATGTGACATAAGTTTACTTAAAGGGGAAAAGGCACCGTAGAGTACATACTCTGTGAGAAAAGAAGGTAGATATTTAGATCAACGTAAAATATTCTATGCCAACAGATGAGTTACATTTTTAGTGTTCTTTCTGAGGTAAAGCCAATGAAAATGATTACGCCAGCTGTGTTGCTTTTGTCAGTGGCCCATCCAGATGCATCCTCGTGTGAGGGAGCCAGGCCCCGGTGATCTCCTTTCTGAACATTTTTGTTTTACTTTCTCTGTGTCTGTCAAGAAACACATAGCAGTTTTATGACATGAAGTTTTATGTCTTTCTTGACCATTATTCCTTTAAAATTAAAGAGACTATGTATGATGCTTGTTTTGTTTCCAACAGCACAGTTGGCTTCCACTTAACGTTTTAATAAGTCATCTCATGTTTTTAATTTCAAAAGTGAGTGTGTGCACTGAATTCTAATTCAAGACCAACTTAGGCTGAATTTCAAGTTGGTGTAGAAAATGGTTACATTGGAGCTGATACTAAGAAGAATAAAAAGAATGGAGCTGGGTGTGTGGTTTGACAGAAGGACAGGTGTTCAGCATGTACAAATATCTATATTGTTCCAAGCTGAGAAAAAAATAAAATTAAAAAATCAGTTAAATACCTGATTAGTTGAGACAATGCTTCAGAGTCTTTCTTCTCTCTCTCTGTCTGCATCTGCAGCTCCATCTCCATAACATCTATATTGATATATCTTTTACTTTACTAAATACACTGTCTCCAATTTCCAAAGTGGCAGTCACTTATATACTCCCAATCAGAACGGTGTTTCTTTAGCAGAAAATTTTCCTTTACATTTTTTAAATAAAAAAAAATAATTCAGATAATGTTTTATCTTTTGGAAGCAAAATAAAGATTTTTAGCATGATCAAAAAAGAGACAGTCATTTTCTTGGTATTTTGGCTTTGCTTTAAATGAAGTACAGAAAGGCTGCAGGCCTTTAAAAAGAGTTATTTAAGAAGAGCTGGCAGGATCCTGATGCTTTGGAAATACACTGGCGTAGAGCTGAACTTTAGCAGTGAACAAAGTGGGAAGAAATAGTTATATATTTGAGAAACCCAGTATGGCTTCTTAATGTGCAATTTGAGGAAATGTTTTGATTGAATTTCAGCACCTGTGTTCAGCCTAATTTTATCACTACACGGGGAGGGAGGAGTCATAATTAAAATAAGATGTTTTTCTTTCTGCACCTTGTAAGTGTTTCTTTTCATTTTTTATTTATTTGGCACAGGGTCTTACTACACAGCTCAGACTCATAGTGATCTTCCTGTTTTCAGCCTCCCCAGTGCTGGGATTACAGGCGTGCGCCACTACGCAGGGGCTCAATGGCTGGCTCAGTGCACCCGGGAGCCAGGCTGGTGCAGTATGTGGTGCCAGGGATTGAACCAGGTCCCTGAGCTTGGCTAGGCAGGCTCTTAGTCCACTGGGCTATCTCGTTGGCCCTTGTCAGTGTTTCTCTACACAGTGTGATCTGTGAAACACATGCTCTCATTTTCATAGTTACTGTGACAAAATTGGTCAGTGAGTTCCTAAGAGGACTACGCCAGAGTTTCTGAACATGAAGTCAATTCTGAGGGAAGACATTTAAATCCTCAATCTTCCTGTTTAAGTTGAGAGGTGGTAACTGTACATTTCTATGGAGTACGTTGCACTATTTCATTGCATTCCTGTAATGTGTGCTGATCAATTCAGTATATTCAGGACACCCATATCACAGACACTTGTGATTTCTTTCTAGTGGCAACATTCCCAATTTCCTCTTCTAGCTGCTTTGTATCATGCATCACGATATTGTCCACTACAACTGCTCTTCTGTGTGGGCCACCAGTAGAGCAATTCCTACTAATCGACTTTGACAGTAGCAACAACGAAGACCACGAATCTCTGTGCTATGTAGAGCCACTGTTTTGTTTCTTGATGTTTGATATTTTGATTTTTGAGGTTAACACCATCATAGTCTTTACCTTTGTTAACCATGTAGGGTGTTTTTGCTACTTCAGTTTCTAAATCCTTGGGTTATTTGCTTAGATTGTTGATGACAGTTTGATAACTTGAATCCAAAGAGAACAGCAGACAGGAGAAAGTCTTCCATTATGGGTTCACACTCTTCCCTTCCAGTGCAGAAAACCAGGAAGAACGAATTAGTAGCTGTCTCTGATGGATGTCATTTAAAAGACAGGAAGCAGTTATAGAGATAATTAGAGCCTGCCAAAAGGAACATCTGGTAACAGCGTTTTATCACTCTCTCTCCCTAAGAGTTCTACTTGCAAACAACAGACAATGGAAGAAATCTCAGTTTATGTTAATTTCCTAGTGTTTGCCTTCAGTTCCTCATCTGCAATATAGTCATGAATAGCAGACTGCAGTAAATGATAATTCTCAGTTTCCAAGGATATAATCATTTTTTTCCTGTTCTAAAGTACGTAGACAGAGCCTACTTTTTAATCTCTCTTGGTGCTTTAGTGTTGAGTAACAATGCACAGCCTCCCACATTAAACATTGTGAGCTGGGTTATTTGAGCAAGAAATGACAGCGACAGTGCTTCAGGATGACAGGTGGCTCCCCAAAGCAGGCAGGTACAGGGGGTGTGGAATGCACATGTACGTAAAATGAAGTACCTGAGGAGAAACAATAGCATGGGAGGGGAAACTGAGACAGGAATATGGAAGGGCAGCTTTGCTCATAGTAAATACAGGGCACGCAAATTGTGAGTTTAGAAAAGGTTTCAGGAGGAGTCTGACTGCCTGGCCAGATGTCCTTTTTGATAAACAATAGAAATGATCCCTGAAAGTATAGCCTTCAGATGTCCTTTTTGAGAACTCTATTGGGGTCCAAACACCTCTTCTCTATGGTGTCCATTCCATGCCTGTCCTTACCAAATTTCAGGGGCTTTCTATTTTCACATCTATTTTTGCTTTTCTATGTCATATTCATAAACCGACAAGGACTGACCCATATTTTATGTTCTAGGCAGCCAGCTGGGACTGCTGGCCTCATCCTGTGTTCTCAAAGGGGTGATCCTTTTCCTAGGCTGCCAGGCAGAGGTGGCCTCAGGTACTGTCCTTGTCCTCTTCTGTGAAGCCCTGTAACAGACATAAGCCCGGGATGAGGAGGGTCAGCCACACCAGGGTGCCATGGTACCCGGCGCTTACAGCATGCCAGCCTGACAGCCAGGACACATTTCGGGACCATGTGACAACAGTTTACCTTCTTTGGAGGCAACCCAGGTGGATAAAACCACCTCTGTGCTTCCCAGGTTTGTGCGATTTTTCTGGTTGCCTAAGTTAAGTCACTCCTTAGTCTTATAAGGCAAAGGAAAAAGCTTGCATCCATCTGCCTTTTACTTTTAAAAGTGCACTGAGTTGTTTTCTCAGACTTTGTTCTCCTGTCCACCTTGGCATCAGTACTCATCCAGCACTGGTGTCTGAGTTACTCTCCTACCACTAGGGCATGATACCCAACCCCTGCACATTAAAGAAGAGGTTTAATTAGCTGAGTTTGCAGAGCTCTCCGTCCACAGCTGGGTGGCTTTAAGACCAGACAGCATGGCAGAGGGGCCTGGCAGAGGAGAGTTGCTCACAGCATGGCAAATAGGAAGTAGAGGGAAGGGAGAAAGGACAGATGGAGATGGGCCCTCTCGGGCCAAGCTCCCAGTGGAGCCAATGGAAAGCCAGCTATACTGCTCCATAATAAAATCACCTTCCACAAGGGGCCCAGTATGATGTCATAAACTATAACAATGCCTGCTGCAGGGGCAGGGAGGTGGGCTGCAGAAAGAAGAGCTGTACATGCCTCAATAAGATAAGGTGCCAGGGCAGGCTGGCATGTGAATGAATGACACAAGGATCTGTTTACGATGCATGTCTGAATGTTGGTAAGGAGTGGAGTTGATGCGGAAGGCAAGTGGAGCTTCCAGTTTTAGAGCTACTGACACTGTGCCTGCTGTGTCCTGCTAAAGCAAAAAGCAATATTCTTAGTGGGGAGGTTGGAGCATGACAAATGCTTGCAATCTGGAGGGAGGAGGGCTGAGCCAAAAGCACACACATGAAGCCCTGGATAGAGTTGCTAGGGCTGCTCAGGAACAGGACCTGATGCTGCAGAGAGCAGGGGGTGTCACCCCATAGCCCTGGAGGCTTGCGCCTGAGAGCAAGGAAGGCAGGCCTCTTCGGGGTGGTTACTGCTCGGCCTGCAGCTGCTGTCTTCTCCCTCCAATGAGGCACCGTGCCTGCCCATCAAAGAACCTAGTTTCTCTCTGAATCCTTGGGTACCAGGCTCCCCAGAGACTGGTTTGTGTGACAGGCTGCAGCTTTATGCAGTGCAGCCGTTCCTCAGTGGGGCTTTCATAGCTCCTGTTGTCATCCTGGATGCTGCCATGTGGAGAACCATCCTAGAGTAGCGCAGTGTCCTCATGGCCTCCGGGCGTGGCTGTCCCAGTCTGCTTTGCTTGGCTGTGCCCCAGTTATACTGGATTAGGGCCCATCCTAAAAGCTTTGCTTTAACTTAACTGGCTTTACAACAGCCTTTCCCTAAATACAGTTTAGGTTCTGAGACCCAATGCTTCAGCACAAGAATTTTGACAGCTCATAATTCAGCCCTGAATGGGCCCAGAAGGTAACAGGTGCAGAAGGAAGGAAGTTTGTTACACAGAGGGGAGCTTGGCTCATATCTGACATACAGGCTAGAGCTGCAGTGATGGATGATCACACTGCTGGGTGGGGTGCGCCTTCATCCCTCGACTCATCTGTCCCCTACATGCTGCCTTTATGCAGAAGTTCAGTGACGACACGCTGTTCAGTCACAGCTGTGAGCTCAGCTCGGACTGCTGTGTCAAGTAAAATTAAAAGAAGACTGGGCTGCAGCTCAGTGTGGAGGATGTAGGTTCAATTCCCAGTCACACACACATGCATGCACGCACGCACACATGCATGGCACACATGCACAAACACGCATGTGCACATGCACACACTGCGCGATCCCAGGCTGATTCTCCACGTGGTGGCATCCAGGCGGACAGCAGGAGCTATAGAGGCCCCAGTGGGCCATGGGGGAGAGAGAGGGAGAGAGAAAGAGAGAGAGAGAGAGAGAGAGAGAGAGAGAGAGAGGCAGAGAGACAGAGAGACAGAGAGACAGAGAGAGGCAGAGAGAGACAGAGAGACAAGGCCCTGTGACAGACAGATGCAATGCCTCATCAGAGGGCACAGATACAAGGTCTGGGGAATGGCACTGGATCAGTTCTGCAGCTAACACAGAAGCCATGTGCTGTTAAGAGAGCTGGCCAGGGCCAGCATCTGGGTACAAAGCACCTAGATCTCTTGCAGACACCAAAACCAGAGGTCCTGCTCCTTGGCACTCGGTCTCGTCTTGTATTCCTTTGTCTTCTCCTTGCAGAGATTTCCTGTTCTCCCTGCTGGGAGCATCTTAGCGTCTTCATTCAACACTAAACAAGACACTGCTTTCAGATAAGACTCTCAAGTTCTATCTGTTTTTGCTATCATGAACAATGCTACAAGAGGCATCTTGGCCATGAAGACTGCATATCTATCTGTCTGTCTATCTATCTATCCATCCATCATCTATCTACCTATCCATCAATCATCTATCTATAATGATCTATCTATATATTAATGTTCTACTTATGAACCAATCAATTATTTGCCTACTATCTATTAATTATCAACTATCATTTAGCTGTCATATCTATACATTTATCTATCATCTCTCTACTTATCATCTGTCTGTTAATGGTCAATCTAGATATTAATGATCTATCTATTATCTATCTATCCATCCATCAGTTCATGTATCTATAATGATCCATTTATATACTAATGATCTATTTATTATAAATCTATTATCAATCCATTAGTTATCTATTGCCTAGCTATCATATATGTATCTGTCTATCATCTGTCTTTCTATCATCTGTCTATAAATGATTTGTCTACATATTAATGATCTATCTATCTATCTATCTATCTATCTATCTATCTATCTATCTATCTTGCCACATTGTGAACTAAACTCAGGGCCTGTCACGTACTAAGCAAGCACTGTAACACCGAACTGTAAAGCTATTCCCTTCACAGCACTTTCTTTTTAAATTTATATATTTGGTACAGGGCCTTGCTATGCAGCTCAGACTCATAGTCCCTCCCACGTAAGCCTCCACAGTGTTGGGATTACAGGTGTGTGTCACCATGCCTGGTTTTGGTAGCTGGCTTGGCTGGGAGCCGGCACAGTGTGTAGTACAGGTATTGATCCTGGGTCCTTGTGCTTGCCAGGCAGGCACTTAGCCTGATGAGCTATTGCCCCAGCCTTTTGCAACATTTTTGAAGGAAAAATGAACATTTAATATCTTGTTTTATATCCCCAAATAGAGCTTCAGGAAGGTACAGCTGTGCAGTCCTGCAGGCAGGTTATGCTGGAGGGCACCTGTGTCCCCTCCCATGTGAGCACCAGCACTGTTGGTGTCTTTTCTTTTGAACTAGCTCTCAAGTATGTTAAAGGATGACATGATATGCTTGCCTTTCATTTTACTTGTTTAATTTTGAATGGAGTTAAGTTTTACATAGTTATAAGTTATCAGCCACTTCTGTCTCTCTATATATACCCATTCATGCTTTTTGCTATTTTTATTGGTCTTTTATTGATTCACATATATTCTTCATAATTTGTAAGTATTAAACCTAGTGTAGCAAAATGTTTTCCCAGATCATCTTGTGTGTGTGTGTGTGTGTGTGTGTGTGTGTGTGTGTGTGTGGTAGTAGGTGTAGGTAGAGCTCAGTCTGTACACATTGAACTAAATCCCTGGAAGTTTTATGATCATTATCATCATTATTATTATTACTAGTTTTCTTGAGATAGGATTTTATTAGGGCACTAAGTTGTCCAGGCTGGATTTGAACTTATGATCCTCCTGCCTCAGCTTCCTAGGGTGCTAGGATCACAAGTGTGCACCATTGTGCTTGGCTCTCAGTTCATCTAGATTCAGGAGACACATTTTTAAAATGGAATATAAAATCATGAGAATTCTTCAATGATTGACAGACAGCTTTGTCTATATTTGCGATACACAAATGTTGAATTCTTCAAATGTCAAGTGTAGGAGTCTTGGGCTTTGTGTGTCACATTCAAAGTCCTTTCTTACTCTAATATTATAAATAATTTACCTGTGATTTTTTTTCTAGAAGCTTCTTGATGTCAATTTTTAAATCCTTTTTTTCCTATCTGAAATATCCTTTGGCAGGATGAAGAATGATTATGATTTGTTATTAGTCAAGGAAAAAGCCAGTTGTGCTAACACCACATCTATTAAATAATCTATCTTTTCCCATTGATCTAAAATAGACTCTTTTACCATAAATCGAATTCTTACATATTCTGAATCAACTTTGTAATTGATTTAATGTTAGTGATTCAAATATTTTAGAGCATTGAATTATTTATGTTAGTGTATCAAATGGAGTGGAAGGATGTGTCAAAATTAGGTAAAAATGGTGCAGGGTCCTGAGTTAGATCCCAGGTACCAAATAGATAAATAGATGATACACAGGTAAGAATCTCACTACACAGCTCAGACTCACAGTGATCCTCCTGTCTCAGCCTCTCCAGTGCTGGGATTACAGGTGTGTGCCACCATGCCAAGTTTTGGTGACCAGCATGTTGTGCCCAGGGTGCCAGGGCTGGCACAGCATAGTGCACTAGGCATGGAACTCAGGTCCTTGTGCTTGTCAGGTCTTTAGACCATCAAGCTATCTCCTGAGCCCAACTTTGCAGTTTTAGACTTTTCAAGAGATTCTGTCTTAATTTTTTTTTTATTTGTTCCAGTTCACATCTGCTCACACTCCTCAGGTGGAGTTGGTGCCTGCACAGAACCCGGCTTTGTTCTCTTTACACTCCCTCCTCTTATGGCTTCTCTTCTCTCTCCATCCCTTGGTCTCCCTCTCATTTGGGAAAGAGCCACCTTGCCATTTCCTGTTACTTATCTTTTATTTGCTCTTTGGTTTATTTAAACTCAGTACATTTGAAAGTATTCCTGTGGTATTGTTCCTTGGGGAATCCTTGCACACATGCACAGGTGTATGTGTGCACTTGCACGCACGCACGCACGCACGCACGTGCACATGCACACATGCACACACACAATGATTTAGTGAAACAGAACCATGTCCATAATGACAGACACAACTGGAGGCCATGGCCTGTACATTTGTAGTCCTGTGTGTAATTGCTCTCCTTGAAACTAACAGTTGTTTACAAGGCAAGTTGATATGCACCTGAGGGCCCCTGCCATGAACCACTCGGCAGGAAGCCATGGTATGAAGACCCCAAAGGGGGAAATAGAATTGTCATTCAGATCCTCTTCCTCAATGACCAAGAAAACTGTCCATGCCAGCTTCCCTTAAATTTTGATTCTGCTGATGGGATGGGGAGTGGTGACATCAATGGCTCCTGGCCTGGACATGAAATTACTCCTCAACTCTCAAGTATCATCCTTTTTGTCCCTTCTGTCATACGAGGATGCATAGCAGGCACCACGCATAGGGAAGGAGACCTCAGCAGACCTGAGCTGCCAGCACCTTCGCCCTGACTCTCCCAGGTGCCAGAACTATGAGCAGTTAGATTCTACTGTTTACAAATTATGCCGTGCAAATTATAGTAGCCCGGATGGGCTAGGACAATTGCCAGGTGCAAAACTCACACTCCTAATAAACCTCATTAAGAAATACCCTGAGTGGGGCCAGTGAGTTAACTCAACAGACAAAGTGCCTGCTGTGGCAAGCACAGGGACCAGGGTTTAATTGCTGGTCCTGCTTTCTGTGCCAGCCCCACCGTGAGTATGCTGAGCTTGCCACCAAGTCCAGACATGATGGTACATGCCTGTAATCCCAGCCTTGGGGAGTCTGAAAACTGGAGCATCTCCATGAGTATGATCTGCATAGGGAGACCCTGTACCAAATACACAAATGGAAGAAAATAAAAGAATATCCTGAGGAATGAACTAAGTGAATATACATACCATCATTAGGAATTTGGGTAAAAGTATTCCCACTTTGTCTCTTAGGTATCTATCATTTTAAAATATTCATAACCAAATATTTGGTTAATCAGAGGCAAAGCCACATTACATGATTATTAGTACTGAGCTGGGCTTTTTTTTAATCATAAACTAACATTTTACTTTGATATAATGTGGTGTGATATTTTAAGTTCAAAGGACCGTACAGTTGGGATAGATAATGCCGTGCTTCTACATAATTCTATGAGAGGCAAGATTTGCACTAATGGTGGTTGGACAGGATATTATGTCAGCTTCTAGTACTATGGGCAACCACTAGGAAAATAACAAGGCAGAAAGTATTAATTATTGAATCTTTGATATAATTCAGGTATAAAAAATAAGATATGTAAACAGCTACACTCTCTTACTGTTAAGAGACATACGGTATAACAATGTCTGTAAGTATAATATCATGTGTGCACCTTCTATGATACCAAAACATTATGAAAACAGTTTGCATTGTATTAATTTATGAAATCCATCTTGTCAAAGTATCTTAAAACTGTCTCACTGATATTTGTACTTCAATAAAATAAAAATAATAAAAAACAAAGGAAGAATAAAAGGAAGAAAGTCAGCTATCACTTCGAAAAGGACTTGACGGCTCACTGTTTGAGGTCTAGGTTTTCTCTGTCACTTGGAGGCTTGGGCAGGAGGAGCAGAGTGGAGGCTGGGCCTCAGAGCTCGCAGTCTGGGTTCTGAAGTTTTCCTGGCAGGCTGCCTTCTTTTCACTGCCTTTCATCTGTCACTCTCTTCAGTGGTCTGCCTTTGCCGCCATCTGTCAGCCGTGACATAGAAGTACAAATAGGACTGGTCCAGTGCTTGTGCTCTGCTGCTTATGTTGGCACTGTGAAATAGCATGCTCTTTATCATGAGTCTTGGAATATGTACCCTTCATCAGAAGTGCTAGTGCACGCAGTGACAAAAGTCACTAATTAATGCCTGTGTGACAAGAGACAGGAGCAGAGAATTTGTTTCTCCCACTGTGTAGCCGTAACAAGCTCCATTTTGCAGCCTTGGTCGACTTCAGAGACCTTCAGGCTCTAGGGGTACATGCATCCCAAGAAAAGGAGGTGAATTCAGATTTTGGTTAGGTGGGTAAGTGTGTTGGTAATGGTGGGAACACATCGTCAGAATGCTGAGGGAGAGCGTACTTCTAGTCGCTGATTTGGCAGGAAAGTAACAGAAATGATCTTGGCAACTCTGATGCTACTCCACTCACTTCAAAGTCAGGCACATTTCAAGGAGAAAGATGTCTCCTGGGAACATATGACACAGAGAAAGGAAGGAAGGTGCAGGGGCTGGGGTGAGGAAGGGCCACAGTAGGACGGCTCTGCAGCTTCACTGACTTCCCTGTGGCAGATGACGGGTGATACAGTCTAGACTCACAGCTTGAGAATCACCTGATTACCATGGTGCTATGTAGTAGACAAGACTGGAATGATTCATTGTGCTCCTGGTGGTGCCTTGCAAGGGGCAGGGCAGGGTAAACTCCTTCCCTGGGAACAGCCTAGTGTGGACTCTGAGGTCAGGTCTGCCCAGGTGTCCGGGGCAGAAGTTAGTTCCTCTATGCTTTGTCCTCCCCACAACAGCCCCATGGTTGGTTCCTTCTGCCAGCATCAACCCAATCTTGTGGCTTGGTGTGCACAGAAGACCAAACTGGGAAGGTCAGTAGGAGAAGGAGGATACAGACACATAATGTGGAGTAAGATAAGAAAGCCTGATGTCTCGCTATTGGCCATGCATGGACCACAGCATGTCAACTGTAGGGAAAAAAGGAACACTTAGAGATCATAAAGAGGCCAGAAGTCCCCAGCTGTGTATAGGCAGCAGATGCAGATGTAGTGTTCAGCCTTCCTGGGCCTCACATCTGTCTGCATCCAGTGAAAGAAAGGGAGGAGTGGGTGGGGCCTTGAACAAGGTGCCTTGCATTAGACTTCATAGGCAGAGCAGCCAGGACAGTCTTGCAGATGGCGTTTCATGGAAAGCATGGAGCAATCTCACTTAAAGCTGTGCAGCATCACAGGCCAGCCCAGGGCTTCATAGGAGACCTCAGGGCTCTGAGAGTGGTAGGCAAACCAGCAATCAGCCTTCAGGGGCTCAAGCGTTGGCTTTCTCCATCTGCCACTGTGTTCAGCACTGAAGTCATGGTGATTCATGGTACACACTGTTCTCTCTGCCATTTGAAACTGAGTCTACTCCGCTCCTCCCCCTGCACTCCAGCCTGTGTGCACTCCCCGGGGCCTGTAGATTTTCTATCTCTTCCTAATTCCTGGTAACTTTCTTTCATTTTTTAGTAACAGCTTTATTGAACTAAAATTGGCATAGCACACAATTTACAAATGTAAAGTGTCAGAGTCAGTAGATTTTAACACTTTGACACAGTTGGGCAGCCATGACTACAATCAAATTGAGGTCATTTTATTATCCCAAAACAAAACACTCTACTCATGAGCTATCTCCCCACCACACACACTCACAATCTAAGGAACCACTGAGCTGTTCCCTAGCTTCACAGACTTTCCCATTCTGGGAAATTTTAGAATTCAAAATAGACCATGCTTGGGGGCTGGCGAGATAACTCAGAGATCTCAAGTGCCTGCTTAGGCAAGTTTAGGCAAGTGCACAAGTTGCCTAACACCACATGCCATGCCAGCCCTGCCCCCAGAACCTGCCACCAAAAACAAACAAATAAACAAACAAACATGCTTATACCAATTATATATATTCATGTGAGGCGATCTTCACATCTGGGTGAACCAGAAACTGTCAGGAGATACATATCTAGAATAAGTATCATGTCGTCTGCCAATAATCAAAATTTAACTTCTTCTTTACCTATTCTTATTCCTTTGATTTCTCTCTCTTGTCCAATAGCTCTAGCTAATGATTCTAGAACTATATTAAATAGAAGTGGTGATAGAGGACATCCTTGTCTTGTACCAGATCTGAGAGTGAAAGATTTCAATTTTTCACCATTTAGAATTATGTTAGCCATTTGATTGTCATAGATGGCTTTTATCAGATTGAAGCAGAGGCCACATATTACAATTCGCTGCAGGACTTTGATCATGAATGAGTGTTGGACTTTTTTAAAAGCCTTTTCTGCATCAATTGAGATGATCATGTGATTTTTTTGTTTTCATTCTATCCACATAGTGTATTACATTTATAGATTTGTGAATATTTAACCATCCTTGTATCCCTGGGATGAATCCTACCTGATCATAGTGTATAATCTTCTTGATAATTTGCTGTATTGTAATTGCTAAGATTTTATTGAGGATTTTTGCATCAATTTTCATGAGGGAGATTGGCCTGAAGTTGTTTTTTAGTTGTGTCTTCTCCTGGCTTTGGTATCAGTGTGATATTTGCCCCTAGGAATGATTGTGGGACTGTTGCTTCCTTTTCAATTTCATTGAAGAGTTTGAGGAATACAGGGATTTTATCTTGTGTATATTTATTGTAGAATTCAGCTGCAAATCCATCAGAATCTGCATTTTTCTTTGTTGGTAGGTTTTTTTTTTATTACATTTTATATTTCATGGGCTGCTATTGGATTGAGAGGTGTTATATCTTCTTGTTTTAGTTTTGGTAACTAGTACTTTCCTAGGAATCTGTCCATTTCTTTTGTGTCTTCTATTCTGTGAGCATAAAGATTCTGTTGGTAATCTACCTATTGGTAATCTACTGAACTGCCACTGGGTCTGTGATGATTTCACCCTTTTCATTCCTTATTGCTTGTATTTGAATCTCTTCTTTCCTCTTTTAGATGAGATTAGCTAGGGGCCTATCAATTTTATTTAATCTTTCAAATAACCAGCTTTTTGATTTGTTAATTCTTTGAACTGTTTTCTTCATCTCAATTGAATTAATTTCTGCTCTAATCTTTATGATTTCTTCCCATCTTTGGGCTTTGGGTTTTGTTTGATCTTCCTTTTCTAGATGTTGGTGGTGCAGTATTAGGGTGTTTATTTGTTCCCATTCTGTTTTCCTAATGTGTGAGTTCACAGCTATTTCCCTGAGAACTGCTTTCATCACATCCCATAAATTCCAATAAATTGCAGTTGAATTTTTATCGAATTGTAGATATTGTTGAATTTCTTGTTGAATTTCATCTGTAACCCATTGGTTGCTCAGTAGGGTGTTGTTTAATTTTCATGTATTTATGGTCTTTTCTGGCTTCTTTTGTCATTTATTTCTAGTTTCATTGCACTGTGGTCAGATAATATGAATGGGATAATTTCTGTTTTCTTGCATATACTGAAGCATGACCTATGGACCAGGATGTGGTCTATTTTAGAAAATGACCCATGTGCTGCTGAAAACAAATGTGTATTCAGCTGTGGTTGGTTGGAAACCTCTGTATATGTCCAGCAAGTCCATTTGTTTCAAGCTTTGCTTCAGTTCTGCTACTTTGCTAATTTTTTGTCTGCATGTCCTATCTTTCTGTGTTAAGGGGGTGTTAAGCTCTCCTGTTAAGATTGTGGATATTAGATTTTTCATGTCCTTTAAGATTTGTCTTATATAGTTGGGTGCTCCCGTGTTTGGTGATTGTACATTTATGGTTGTTAACTCTTCCTCTTGAATTTTTCCCCTAACCAGCCTTCTTTATTTCACTTGATCTTCTTGGTTTGAAGCTGAGATTGTCTGAGAACAGGATTGTTACCCCTGCTTTTTTCTGAGGCACTGAGGCATGTAGTATGGTTTTCTATCCTTTGACTTTCAGCCTACGAATTTCTTTATGAGTTAAGTGTGATTCTTGTGTACAGTATATTGTTGCATTTTACTTCCTAATCCACTGTGCCTGTGTATTTCTTTCAATTGGTGAATTGAGTCCAATTACATTGATGATTACAATTGAGATGTATTGAGTTATGATTGACATGCTATTTATCTGCTATTGTTGACTCCTTTTTGTCCTGTGTTAAATTATTTGCCATATTTAGTGGGTTCTTTCTGTTCTCATTCTTGAAGTTATGAATATTTTGGTCCCTCTCTAGAACATCTTTTAGTAGTCTGTGTAGGGATAGCTTTTTTTTTTTTTTTCCAAAACCGGGGATTGAACTCAGACCCTTGCACTTACCAGAGAAGCGCTTATTCTACTCAGCCATCTCCCTAGCCCCTAGAGTTGGCTTTGTGATCATGAAATTCTTTAGTTGTTATTTGTCATGGAAGTATTTCACTTTCTCCAACAATCTTGAAAGAGAGTTTTTTACGGTATAGTGGTCTGGGCTGGAATTTGCTTTCATTGTTGACTTGATGTACTTTGCTCCATGCTCTTCCCTTCATGGCTTTTGAAGAGGAGTCTGCAGTTCTTCTGATGGGTTTTCCTTTAAATCTGATCTGTTTCTTTTGTCTAGCAGCTTTCAGTATATTGCTCTTGTGCTGGATTTCTGGCATCTTGACTATTATATGTCTCAGTGTCTTTTTAATTGGGTTGAAGTTCTTTGGAATTCTGAGTGCTTTAGTTACCTGATTGTCAGACTATTTCCTCGTATTTGGGAAGTTTTCTGCTTTCATATTCTTTTTATATCATTTGTATTGCCTCCTTTTTTCTCATTGATGCCTATTAGTCTCATATTGTTCATTTTAGCATCGTCTTGCACTTGATGAATTATTTTTTCCTTCATCCTAGTTGTTTTTAAGAGATCTTTTCTTACCTTTTCACTAGCTGCAATGGTGTCATGAAGATTTGAAGCTTGATCTTTACTTTTACTCACATGGTTTTGAAAGCTTGTGATTGAGGTATTAAGTGTCTCTATGTCTCTTTGACTCTGCTTCATATGATCTATTTCTTTCCTGTATTGTTCATTGAATGAATCCATCATTTTTCTAATATCCTCTATTTTTTTTAAATCAGTGTCTTCTTTAGAACCAGTTGCTAATTCTTTTACTACAGAGTTTATTTCTGATCTGATTTCTCCATATGCTTCTGTTTTCATTCTTTACTTCAGATGCTATTTATTCAGAGATTTCTTTTTTATTTTGGAGGTTATTTCTGATCTGAGTTCCTCTATACCTATTTGCTGTTGTTTCTTTACTTTGGTCTCTGTTGATTCAAACATTTCAGCTGTGTTATTCCCAATTTCTTCTGTGTTAGTGTCCTCTGAAGGTTTTCTGGGTGGGCTTGAGGTCTGTACCTACTGAAATTCAGGTGCCAATCTGTGAAGTTTGGATTCATCCAGCTGTTCCTGGCATGGCTCTGGCTAATGTGCTTACATCATTCCTGCTGAAGCACTTGGGAACAAACCTGTTGTGTCCCTCTGGCAAGATGTTCTTCTCCTGGATTAGCTATGTGGTTCTTTCCACTACTCTCTCTGCAGGGACTTCAGCTGCAGAATTTTCACCCCAGGCCTGTATGCCAGGCCTAGGCTGGGTCTGGAGGAGACAAGGGGACACAGGGTAGTGGGGAAGCTCTATCACATACTTGTAGGGCCTGGGCTTGGCCCGGGTCTGGAGAGATTGTGGGGTCCAGTGAGTGCAGAGGAAGGTGTGAGTCATGGGTCAGGCCTGGGCTGGATCTAGAGAGGTCCATGTATTGCAGGGGAGCATAAAAGCTCTCCCACATACTTGCCAGGCCTTGATTTGGGTTGGTTCCAGAGGGGTGGAAGGATCCCAAGAGTATGGTGGAAGGTCTCATTCACATGGCGGGCCTGGGCTGGATCCAGAGAAGTCCAGTGGGCACAGGAGAGCGCAGACTGTCTCCCACACACTCACTGGGCTTGGGTTGGGCTCTTTGTTTTTCTTCTCTTATCTTTTTAAAAAATTATTTTAAAAAGAATATAGTAATAGTTGATTTGACATTAGAAATGGTTCACAATTAGAAGACCAAGATGGCAGATATTCAAATGCGAATTTTGTATTACACACTGCTATTCTCAACGGTCTCTGCTTATCTTAGTAATTTTCCTCATCACTGGAACAAAATGCCCAACACCTGCAACCTGAAGAGACTTTGCTTTGGTTCACATTCCAGCTGGCTGGCTTCAGGGAAGGTGCAGCATGGTAGGGGCATGGCCAAGGCAAAGCTGCTCTTGGCATGGCTGCCAGGGAGCCGGGAACAAGGGTCGGAGCTCTCACAGATGGAGGCCCTTAAGTTCATGCTCAGTGACCCTTCCTTCTTACCAAGCCCTGCCCTCCCAACTCCATGATCCAATCAGCTTCCACAACGGCCCCTCTCAGGGCATCAAACTTTGGTGGGACATCCATATTAAGCCATAGCACTGCTGATTTCCCGCCTACATTTTTTTATTTGTATGTATGTATGTATGTATGCATGTATGTATTTAGGACAGTATCTACAGGGTCTCATTATGTAGAACTGATTCATAATGATTTTCCTGTTTTCAGCCTCCCAAATGCTGGGATTATAGGCAAAAGCCACTATGCCGAGTCTCAAATCACCATTTGAGCTCACCAGGTGGGGAGGGGCTGGCACAGAATGCAGGGGATGAACCGCGGCCACTGTGCTCTGCCTAAGGAGGCACTTCAGTCTGCTGAGCTATCTGGCTGGCCCTATCCTCCTACAGTTTAAAAAAAATTAAAAGAATACAAAATAGTAACACAAAAAGAGCATTAGAAATGGTACAAAATTTTACTAACAAAGTGATAGGAACTGAACAGCGCTTTCTGAATTGCATGATGTTACCTTCCAATTAGTTGTTTAGGTTACCAGATATCAACATGCAAAATTGGTTTAAAAATAGGAACACAAAACAACAACAAAGTTATAAGAAACTAAAAAGAAAAAAAAACAATAAAAAGAAAAACAATTTTTAAGCATTAAATGCTCCTTTCAAAACTCCAGCATGTAACTGTGCTCCTTCCTACTTGAGTGTATCCTTTACTCTGCCTTCTGATGGGTTTTCTGCCAGCACGGCACTCTGCCCAGGTCATCACTGTGTGATTCAACGCAATGCTGGGCCCCAAAAATGACAACGTGTCCCTCCAAAACTGACTTCTGTATTGTTCCTCTAGTCCCAAAATAAACTGCCCACTTCCTTTTTGCCTGTGTGCACCAACGGTGCTCCAATCTTCTTCTGATTGAATGCTTCACCCAATCATATAAGCACCACCCCTAGTCCAAACTAATACAAACCTGTTCCCCAGCTTCCTCCTCCGAGGTAGTTATAAAAGCTGTGGCAACCTCAAAGAGTGTGACATCTACAAAGCAGAGAGGCTAAGTCAATAAGGAGTGGGCAGGGAGAGATGGAGCAAGGGGGAAGTGACAGGTTTACACAGTGCAGCCTGTTCTTGCTGGAAGCGGACTTGTCTGTGTTCACTGATGACCAGCTTCTGTCCATGTAGGTGGTGTCTGGCTCTCCATTGTTGTCCTTCGTGCCTGATCCATAGTAATCAGTGAAGAGCTGTTTCTTTGAAATGAGTTAATGCTCTTAGGTTGTTTGCTGAAAACTTGGTGTCAGCCGCATCAAAGAACTCAACACAATAACAACGAAGACAGCAGCGTGTTTCAGAGCAGAGCTGGGTAAGGAATTGTCTGCCAACATGCATCCAAGGAAGAGTGTTCCGTTTCCTTCTCATGCTGAGTTATGAATTAGGCCTTGTTTCAATTAGGTTGCTCATTAAAAGTGTTGCTTACTTTACTGCCTCACTCATCCTTGAGGTTGCTAAGCCCAGCTAACAGGCTCCCCAAGGAGAAGCAGACGGGGCTCTGATCCCCACAGGTCTGCAGTTTGGTGGCTAATTAGAGCACTTGTTCTTTGTACTTTCATGATGCTGTTGTGGTCTTTTCACTGATGTCCTCATGACAGCTGTGGATGGGTGATGTGTACCTGCCCTGTGATGGGTGATCCATGAGGAGGGATGAGCTATAGCTGCCTCGGCACGCAGGTGTTCAGGAAGTGTAAAGACCATAGAGCTGGCATGCAGGGGAGAGTAACAGGGGATGTAAAATGGTAGGATTCATTTTTCAGCTCAAAGAGGTTCAGGGGATAAGGGGTGGTAGCATGTGTGCAGGCATTGTTACAGAGCATGTGGCAGGCCTGACAAAAGCAGCATGGGGCCTGGCCATTCAAGACAGACATTACATAGAATAGCAGGTTGAGGGCTGGGGAGATGGCTGTGTGGAATAAGCACTCCCTTGGCAAGCGCAAGGGCTTGAGTTCAATCCCCGGTTCCAAAAAAAAAAAAAAAAAAAAAAAAAATAGCAGGCTGAGAGTGGCTCCATGGCAAGGAATAGGTTTTGTGATTCCGAGATGGAGCTGGACTTCCACAGGCATCTAGCCTGGGAAGGAGTGGCCTTCAGTGGCAGTGCTGAGATAATCACAGGTACACGAAGGAGGGAACAGCCCCCACTGTGGAGGTCTGCACTCTTGCACAGCGCTGAGATCACTAGGGAAGGTACCAGGAAATAAGCATGGAAGGCTCTCTGCAGGGCAGCTCGAGGAGGCAGCTGCAGGAAGTGAATCTCTCGAAAGCTCATATCATATGTGAAATATGCATCTGTCTGTGCTTAAAAATATAAAATTTGGGCTTTCTGTTACTTGTCTTTGACTAAGATAGAACAGGAAGACAGCTGGTGTGAACTCTGCAGCTCTAGCGCCCCTTCACCAGAAGGCCCCCATTAAGAGACTGATATTCTGTTCCTTCAGAATTTATCTTTCACACTTTTCTTGTGCTACAAAGCACTGCACTGACACATGTATTGGCTCATTGGAACCTCAAAACAAGTAAGGTAGGCACTTTTGTTATTCCCATTTTAGAGACTGGGACACTGAGGATCCCAGGAGTTAAAGTGCTTGCCCAAAAGCATGTATCTGGAGGAGAGAAGCTGGGATCTGAACCTCATCCTACAGCTCCTGGCTCGGTTTCCTGACCTCTTATTAGAGTGCTACTACAAAAATTGAAGAGAACTTTCAGATTTATTTTGAAAGCTAAAATGAACTATATAGTTAGACTAATGCATATTTCAGAAGTCTAAATTTGTCGCCAGTATGCAAAATCATTTTCCCTAAGCTGTTTGTACATATTTGAGTGTACATGTACATAAATTGCAGGCTTAAGTGATCTGATTTCATCAGTAATTATGATTTTTAATACACATCTGTGTAATAGTCATTTCAAAGGTGAATTCTACCTGCCTAGGGTAGTATGGGCAGCAGATGGCTGGCTGCAAATCCAGAAAGGACAGGATGTTGTCTACCTCAAAGGTACAGCAAGCCTGCTCGGTGTCTGGGAAGTGACGCTGTGGAACGTTGTCCTCTGACAATGGGGCTCTGAGGACTCTGCCTGCAGGGAACATAGCCCCTGAACAGTGGGCGACAAGATGCTTCCTAGCTCTGCTTTGTGTGGGGAAGGTGTGCAGAAAACAAGCTCCTGCGGGGGGGAGGACAGCATGATTTGTGACCAGAAAAGAACATCAGATTTCAGATTATAAACCCTCTGAGTCTTGCTGTGATGTTGTCCAGGTCACAGCCTTCAAGGGGACTTTAAACAAGGATTTACTGTGTCCTGTTGGGAAGATAGCTCAGCTGCATAAACACCTGCCTGGCCAGGGCAAGGTCCGGAGTTTGATCCCTGGCACTGAAAATAAATCAATAAATAAAATTCAAGCATTAATTTCCTACATGTTGTTCGGAAACACATACATGGAAAGAAATGATACCACACAAACATTTGGGAATGTCAGTATTATGGAAAAGTAGCATGTTTCCTTCAAGTGTACTTGAGCTGATGGTTCTGAATCACCAGTATGCAATGAATGCTCCTCCTTCTTCTGCCCTACCTGTCCTCCCCTTCCCTCCCTCCCTCTCCCTCTTTCCCTCCCTACTTCCTTTCCTTCCTTCTTTCCCTCCTTTCTTCCTCCACAGATATATTTGTAAACACTATCTGAAGTTCAGGAGCTGTTCTGGACACTAAAATGTAAGAACGGGCAATAAGCAGACTGAATGCAGCTTTTACTATAAGAGAGGGAGAGTAGCGGTAGATAGCCTCAGTTACAGATTAGCATTGTGCATATAAAGAATATATCTCAGCTTAGATGACAAGAATTAACAGCTGTCCAAGGACAAATTGAGTGGCGTAGACAGGGAATTGCTATCAAAATATGATTAGAAGCAAGATCAACATGATAGGCAAATGTGAAGAGAGGGGGAGAGAATCCTAAGCAGAACAGCATAAGCAAAGGTACTGGGGTAGAAAGGGCTGAACTTATTTGAATAATGGAATGAGGCAGGGGGTGTCCAAAGGCAAGAGGGGATCTGCCGAGATCGGGGTCCTCAGCAGTGGCAAAGAATTGGTTTTGGGTTTTGCTACTCATACCTCTGTGGTCACTAAAAATCTCATTGGGCCCAGGAACTTTTGTTCTTATTTTTATAACTTGGAGTTGCTTTTGTCTTTGTTTTGTTCCCCCCACTGGAACTGGGGATTGAACTCAGATCCTTGTGCTTGCCTGCCAGGGAATCACTTATTCCACTGAGCTATCTCCCTGGCCCCTTGGAATTGCTTTCTATGCAATCTTTCTGAAATACTTAGAGTCTTAGGATAAAAAAGTTCTTGCTCACTTTTCTAATTAATTTTTATCCCTAAATGGGCCATAACCATTTTGCCTCTTTGACAGATCCACTGCATCCATTTTCTTTCTTTCTTTAAAATTATTGCCCTCTGATAAGTGGCAAAGAATTATTAATGTCAACCCAGACAGTGTCACAAATTTAAGAGGTGTGACAGGAACAATCCAATACCTCTCAACTGAGATTGAGGGGAAGGAAGGTGCAGTTCGATATTAATTGTCACCATGAGGAGGTGGGAGGCATGGGGCTGAGGCTTCAGTCTGAGACCAGAGCGGGCGGGTCGGGTCGGGTGAGGCTCTGTCGCATGGATTTTCCATGACCGGACGTGAGCTCAAGCCCAGAGGAGAAGCTCCCCTTGGAGCACAGTGCAATAACGGTTTGGATAATTGAGTGTCATGGATGCAGAGATTGCTCAGTTTCCTCACGTTATTGGCTGTTAACTGGCTCTCACGCCATATCAGGTAGAACCACCTTGACAGCACACAGAAGGCCATCAAGGTGCTATGCAGAGTCTGGAGAAGGCCTAGTCTTGGAGAAGCCTCTTGCATGTGCCCAGGCAGAGCAGACGAAACCGGAATGCAGCTACTTGGACTGAGTGCCAAGTAATCAAACTAAACATTGAAATGGGAGTTTTCCCAAAATGGACATTCATAGCAGCCCATCAGAAGGAGCACAATGAACATGAACTCATGTAATAAGGCTTTTTCCTGTTTTGAACCTGTGAAGAAAGTGACTTTGCGATGCCCAAGATGCTTTTGTTCCCTACTACTGCTTTCTACAGGCCCTTTCTGCCTATAAAACCAACTTGAGTTTATCTTTCTTAAGGCAGAGTAGTACTCCATTGTATATAAAAACCCATTTTCTTTATTCATTCATCCACTGATGGGCATCTAGGCTGTTGCTGAGATTTAGTTATTATACATGTTGCTGCTACAAATATGGGGTGTGTATATTGGTGTGGTACAAGGGTCCTCTTTCAGGAAGCTACCACGAAGGGGAATAGTTACATCAAGTGGTGTCTATCATGAATATGATCAATATATATATGACAGATACATACTAGAAAAAAATTAAAGTTAAAAAATACAAAAGAAAGCAAACTCAGTTTCCTCAGCTCAGTGGAACACATTTTCTCACAGAGTGGCATGTGCTTGGTTCTAAGATCTCTGATGAAAGGTACGTGGACCTTTCCATTAGATTGACTGTGAATCTTACCTTTCCACAGAAGCTAGTGAGTTCCTGTCCTGCATCACTGCCTCAGGCTCTGCCCTCAACTGCAGGGCTAGTGGCAGGTGGCACGGTGCAGGTTGCAGGATTTGCAGCTCCCCAGGCACCCACCAGGCTGTAAGAAGAAGTACCCAGTGCCCCCTTCATTCTGCTCCTCTGTGGGGGACATGCCTGTTGTTTTGAGGCAGAACAAGCTCCACCAGCCAGACCTGACTTTTGTGAGCTGCTGTTTGTTTATTTATTTTTATTTTATTTTATTGAGAAACAAATAACAATGAGACATTTTCAAAGCTGATTGATAGGACGGTTTCAATAATTAATACACTGTACATTGTTATCTTCTTAGTGGTTACCCATAGTACAAGAAGCAGACAGGATATCCTGTCCAAACACTGTCAGTACAAATCTTTCTATTCATTGAATTAAGCAAGAGTAGCTATATATCTATTCTAACTATTCTGTATATACAAATAAGAAACGATCCTTCCTTTGTAGCCCCTTTCTTTGTTCAGTCCTGTCAGAGATGGGTATTCCATTGGCATCTAAATACTATGGGTGCATGAATTCAGCAAAACACTCCAACACATTCTAGTAGTCCACAACAGTAGTGGTTTATTAACAGAAGTTGTTAACTTGAGCCCTTCACAGCTCAGCATATTGATATGGCTCTACTTTATATATCTCATTTTTATACTTTAACTGCTGGATGGTTAAGACCAAGATAAAGCAAGACCTATATAACAAGAAATGTAGCTTTTACATCTGATAAGATCAGTCACGTACCCTTAGGATTTATCCTGTATCCCTGTACCACACTTTGTGGATCCTCTGTCAGTTCAGTGGATGAGTCACGCCCATTGCTTGACCAGTTTAGTGAGGTGCTGTTCATCTGCCTTGTCTCCACTACATACAACTGTCCATAAAAATCAAGACTGCAGAGTAGCTCACAGAACTAATTCCATAAGAAGCAAAAAGTACCCTGTACTTACTGAGATCAGAAAGTGGGTAGCACACTGCAGGGATGATGTCTTAGCAGAATCACCTCTTGAGGGACACTACAGAGGGGTCAGCTCCATACACGAACATAGAGAGCAACTAAGGATCCTTCCCAACCCTAAGAAGCCTACTGAGTATTCCTATAGTTCTGACCTCTGAACACACTATGCTCTCACTTTTCTAGGCTCAGACAAGAGTAGAGATAAAAATACAAAACGAGAGACAAAAATGCCCAAAATTTATGTAATTCTTGAAATATATAGGAGAGAAAAAAAGCTCTTCTAATATGAGATTCACACACCTAAAAGTTTTAGGCATAAATTGTGTATTTTATAATAAAAATATTGGTGTAAGTGACTGAATTTTACTACTGATCATGTTTCTCATAAGCAAATGATTGACAGGAACCAGAACTTGCTATTTATTTATCGTAGGAAAACTTACATGAATTCTACCATCCTAGCAAAATCTTAAGTGCTCAGCCCAATGCTTTTAGCTACAAAAACAATGTTACACAAGAGATCTTCAGACTCCCTACCTGAAACTGTATGTCCCTTCCAGGGGAGCTCTATGTCCCCTTCTTGCCTCCACCTTGAAATCCACTGTCCCATACCCTGTTTCTCTAAGTCTGATGATTTTAGATACCTCACATAAAGAGAATTATGTAGCCTTGGCCTTTCTGTGACTACCTTGTTTTCTTAGCATAGTCTCCTTCAGGGTCGTTCGTCCATGTTGTTGGATATGGATGTTGTGTTTCTTTCCAGGCTGAGCAAAATTCTGTTGTTTGTACACACAACAGCTTATTACCTGTTTTTCTATTCATAGGCAGGGAGGCTGCTTACACTCTTGGCTATTGTAAATAGCACTGCAATGAATATGTGGTACATAGATCTCCTCTGTATCTTGATTTCAGTTCTTTGGGACTTACACCCAGCAGAGCTGGCTGGATCATATGATGATTGTACCTTCAAGTTTTGGAGAGACCTCCATATTACTTTTCCCTAACAGCTATATTATTTCACATTCCCACCAATAACATGTAATGGTTCTATTGTTCCCACATTGTTACTCATACTTCTCTTTTATTATGTATTTTCTGATAGCGCCCATCCTAATAGATATAAGGTGATATCTCATTTTGGCTTTGATTAACAGTTCTCTAATGTAATAAGTAGGATACTGAGTGTCTTTTCATATGTTTGCTTTTTTACAAGTGCATCAAAATTCCTTGATTATTTTTAATAGGATTATTTGTCCCTTTCTGCCATTTTGCCATTGAACTCTAGGTGTGCCTAATAGATTTTGGATATTAATCCTTTATCAGGTATACGATTTGCAAAGAGTTTCCCAATCTGTTACTTTTTTCTCACTGCTTACACAACATGCCCAACACCCAAAGTTAAGGGAGGAAAAATTTACTTAGCTCACAGTTTGTAGAGGTTTCAGCCTGTTGGATGGCTCCACCCTCCAAGGTAGGGTGGTACATGGCAGAGGGGAAACAGTTCATGGGCGTCAGAAGACAGCAACAACAGCAAGAGAGGAGAGATAAGACTCTGTCTATCCTTTGTACCTGTATGCAGGATACCCGGCCTAAAGTGGGAGCAGCACTCACACTCTTAATCCAGAACTATGCCAAACCTGATTGACTAAACCTAAACCCTTCATCTCAGCATCACACACTCTAGGTTCAGCCCCCTACAGAGGCTGGGGGGACAGGTCAGTTGAATAAGCACTCACCTGGCAAACACAAGAGCCTGAGATCAAGCCTGGGCTCCTCCAAGAAAAAAAAAAAGCCTTATGACTGCATGAGACTTTAGGGGGCATGTAGACACAAACCGCACGAGGTACAGAGATGCTTTTTAATTTGATGTAGTCCTACTTGGTCAACTTTGCTTTTGTTACTGGCTGCTTTTGGTGTCACATCTAAGGAATTCCTGCTGAGGCCAGCGTCATGGAGGTTTGACCCTTTGTCTCTGCTAGGAGTTCCTGCCTCAGGTCTGGGAAATTGAAATGCTTAGTTCACTTTGGCCTGATGTTTGTTGTGATGTAGACTAAGGATCCACTTCTCAGGTTACATCCATTCTTGCAGTACATTTGCTGGGCCTACTCTCTGTTCCCCTGTGACATGCCACCTGGGCTTGTGAGTGAGGGTTAATTTCTGAGGTCTCTGTTCTATTCCATTGGTCTGTTCATGTGTTTTTCAGTTTGAAGTTTTAAATACCAATGGCATCAACATTTGTGATTCTCTGTGTGCACATTTAGAAATGGAAATTGAGTAGGGTTATATGACGACATAGATCAACCATAAATGGCACATTAAAATTTAAATTACCAGTAACTCCACAACCTGAACTCAACCAGTGATAACAGCTTCTGCTAAGAGCTTCCTACCACTTCCTGGAAGGTGGCCGGGGCCATCGGGACCTGTTCTGCACTATTCCACTCCATCTTCCAAGTGTGACAGGAAGATCGTGCCACTGTCACCTCTGATGAATGGGAGAAGGAGGCTCAGACAGCCACTCTTCCCACCTGAACTCTAGAGCATTAGAGCAAAGGTTACCTCTCTCAGCCTTTGCCCTGTCTGCTTCCTGGTTTCGTTGTGACATCTGATTCTTGCATACATGACATGGCAATTTCTATCAGAAAAAGTTTGGCTTTCCTCATTGTTAGGGAAAATGAAGGAGTTGTAACTACTTTACAAAAATAATTACTTTTTTAAAGTGTGATTGATTATTGACTGGAAGACCTGTCCTTTAACAAAACTGTCCTAGCAGTTGCTGCTTACATGGTACAGCTTCACAGTGAAAGCCCACCGCACTTCTTCAATTGCTTTCACTGTCTTTGTTAGTATTTTCTTTGCTACTGTTGGTGTCACTGTGAATAATGCCATGTTGACAACACGGTCAGAGAAAATAATCTGGTGAGGCATCCCCACAAATACTTTTACATTTAATGTACAAATTTCCAAAAGGAGAAATTAAGTTGCCAGAGCGAACGATCACACATACCCACTTGACAGCTCCTTGGAGGATGCTCCTGAAATTACATTCTATATTCTCGTGGTTTAGCGTATAGAGCTTCTCATTAGGGAGTAAAACTGAAGAATAGGCGCCGTTACAAATTTAGGGGAGGAGAAGAGTGTAACTTAGGTGGGAAGAACAGTCCTATGTACACATTTATATCAAGCACTATTCATAGCAAATGAACCTTTGACCTGTGTTACATCTAAATCATTTATGTGAGTGGAGAGAGTCAATGTATTAACCTTTTGATGATGATTTAATTATTAATTGCAGAGACAAAAGTAGGCGCCATATACATTGAGGGCTTGCAAGACACAAAAGCTTTTAAGAGCAGTTTCTGCCATCTAAAGTAGCTCGTACATTGCCCACTTCAGAGGAAAACTCTGTACCTGGCTGTGCACAGCTTTGCATTGTTCTTTCTATGGAAATTTATCCTCAGAACAAAGCTGCATGGGAGCCTGTTTTCCTGATTTCATGAAGAAATGAACGCAACAAAAAGTAGTAGGATTCCTTTACCCTATTTGGGTTTTCTTTGCTAATGAAAACAGTGCTCCCCATAGGTTTGCAATTCAAAGCCAGTAAGTACAGTTCTGTTATTTTATAAATAGGCCACTTTAATATTTACTCTCTTAACTCTTAGAGGAGGTGTCACAAGCATTATTCAATACCAGTACAAAACAGTCCAAAGGTTAAATTCATTACCTGTATTTGTACCTATTTGCAATGCTGGATTCCCATCTGCTCAGTTTTCACATGCTGGGCAGCTGTTCCGGCACTGGATGCTTCTGGCTTAGAGCTCACATTTCTTTGTATACGCAAGCTTATCAGAGTAGCTTTCTTTATTAATGATTCAATTTTATATGCTATTATTTTTTCTTATCACTAAATTAAAGTTTATAGTGACAGATGCTAAACTTCGTGCATTTGTGGGGAAGGATTTGCTAGTGCCTTCATGCGATGCTGAGGTTCCTGATCATGATGTTTCTGTGATAGAAGAAGGCATTTGCAGCTTTGCAAATTGACTCCGAACTCTCATCCCAGAGTTGGAAGGCAGGCAGCCTAGAATGAGCAAACACACGGTCCTCCTGGAGTGCACAGCTAGGTGTCTCTACACAAGATTCCCTGGGAGGTCACCATAAAGGAGACCACTGACCTGATGGCTTTTCCAGAATGCGGGTGTCCTCCAGTCCCTGACGGAAGGGTTAGGGAGAGCAAGCAGGCCAAGGCAGGAAGGCTCCATCAGAATGTTCCTGGCAGTGACAGCTGAATCCTCCTTCCTCATCACTGGACCTTTATTTGTTGATGTTGCCAGCATTCTGCCTACTCAGGTGAAAATCTCCCACCTCAGGCCTCTTGGGTACCTAGGGGGCCATATTCCTTGGGGCTTGAGATGAGACAGCTAGGGAAGGAAGGGAGAGACCCACAGAAGACCTCTTCTTTCCCCCACACTGTTGTGCATTGAGTTTGGCAGCTCTGGTGCCAGGGTGTGCAGGTGCGGCCATGTGTCCTGCTCAGGGTGCATCCTTAATGTGAAGGGGCCCTAACCTAACCCTAGAGGTGCGCTGAGCTACTTTGATCTCTCTTTCCACTGATCTACTGATTTCTCTCTTTTTCTCCTGAATGAAACTGCATGTGCATTTCTGAGCTTGTGCAAGTGTGTGTGTGTGTGTGTGTGTGTGTGTGTGTAGGTACACCAAGGTAAGCTGAAGAAGTGAAGAAAAAATAGCAAAAGAAAAAGATAAAAGATTTTTCATTCCACAACAGTTTCTCTTGCCCTACACAACACTCTTTCACACTTTTGGGTGGAAAGGAAATGAATGAGAGGGGTTGCATCTGGAGTTAGGAAGTCTGCATTGGCTGTGGTAGTCAAGAGGGAAGCAGAAAAATTCCCAGTCTTTTCACTTTGCTGGAGCCAAATCCCAAACATGCACAATGCATAGGGGAAGAGGAGCAGCACAAAGAGACATGAGCCACATCCCATCCCGGTGACCTGCCTCCTCCCCCACTGCCCACCAGGCCCCAGCTCCTAGCAGCCTTAGATCTCAGAATTCATCTCTGCATTTATCCATGCTCAGTGCAGTACCCTGTGGTGTAGTGACCTTCCAGCAGGCCCTTCTGAATGCTCCCACAACACCTGGTGTCCCCAGGACCCGCCCTACAAGCTGACTTCAGTTACAGTGAAAGTTTCTGCACATGGAAGCCATGCAAATGTCCCCAAGGGCTGCCTGCAATAAACAAAACGTCTGTATGTGGAGGCATTTACTGTTTTCCAGAGAATTTTGTAGGTGTGAATACTAGGGGTATGGAACCAGCCTGTCTGTCACTCATCCTGAGGGACAGTTGTGTCCTCCCTTCTCAGTAGGAATAAATAGCAGTGGCAAGAAGGGGACAGGCTGAGGAGGCCAGTGCCCCAGCCAGGACCTCACACAGCATCCTGTGCGGGGTCCCCAGACAGCTGAGTCCTCCCTAGACCCTGGCCACTGACAGGTTTCCACAGTGAGAGCCCCAGATGGCCAACACCTCCCTGCTGTCCAGGCATTCTGGATGGACTCTGGATAGCTAGTCTTCTGCTTCTTGTACTCTGGGTCTGTACAACTCCAGATCTGTAAGCAGTTTTGTTTTTTAATCTTCAAGGGAAACTAACTTGAAGACCATATTGTCCCTTTGCCTGGGAAGCTCAGAGCGCAGCACTGTCAACAGGAAACTGAGAGGAGATTGTGTGAAAGTGGATGATGAGCAGAAGCAGCCGGCACCCACAGCTGCTCTGAGGATCCCATCCCAACCCTAGGTGTGCAGTTGAAAGCACGTGCAGGAGCTGGATTACAACTTGAGTGACCTAGCAACTGGGTGAGTACCAGCACTACTAGGATTTAGCACATGAAGGAAATTATGGAAGCATTGCGTGCTTGGGGAGAAGTAAGAGGAAAGCTGCAGCACATTTCTGGGAGCAGAGAGAAAGCCTGAGCAGAAAGAAAATCCAAGCTCATCCAAGTGAGGAGAAAATAGGAAGGACAGTTTCTTCAGTGTGCTTTCAGGAAGCGATTTAGGAAGCTGTCTCTCCTTCAGCCTTGGTGGAGCAAGAAGGAGAGAGATTTAAATAGAATGGCTAGGAAAACATCTTGAGCAAACTTCTCTGGCTCCATTAGTGGCACAAAAAGCAAAAACTCCCGACACCTTTTTATCCAGGTTCAGACAGTCACTCCTTTCCTAGGAAGCAATAACACCCACCTTCAGAGTTAGTGCACTGGGGCTTTGAGAGGCACCGGAGGACCTGGTTTGGGGTGGGCTTGAGGCTGGGAAAGTCTCCAGCGCTACATGAAACTCAATAGGGAGGAGGTGCATTCAGCCAAATGGAGAGAAACCCTAAAAGGAAGGTGCCAGAAAACAGAAATAAAAGGGGGGCTTGAACTCTGCCACAGGAAGAGAGGGTGGGCACCTGGGATTTTGAGGAGGAAGATCATTGAGTCTGAGAGGGTCCCTGTGCATACCAGCAGAAGGCTGGGTGCCTGCAGGTTTATACTGCCAGCACTGAACAGTATGCCCAAACTCCTTTCAGAGGAATTGTGGTAGTGTGCAGTCATGGCTGAGCCACTCCTCCAAGAGCACAACCTGGCAAATTACAGTACTTCTGCCTCCGTCACAGAGCTGTCCAGAACTACGCAAATGAGAGATCTGGTGGTCTTGTGTTTCTGGTACCTTTGAGCTCAGTACACAGGAGACTGAGTTTGCAGTTATGGCTTTATAGCCTTGCCACTGGATAAGTACTCAGAGTTTTCACCTGTAATCACAGATGATTGGAGCTCACCCTCTAAAAAACCCTTGAGCAGAAGCAGAACAGAGAGAGAGAGAGAGAGAGAGAGAGAGAGAGAGAGAGAGAGAGAGAGAGAGAGACAGAGAGACAGAGAGAGAGAGAGAGGTGGGGGGAGATGGAAAAAGAGAAAGAGGGAAAGAGAGAAGGAGGGAGAGAGGAGGAGGGAGGGGGAGACAGGAATTTTATTTTGCTTTTGTAGGGGGGGAGAAATACTGGAACTAGATTTGTTCTTTGTTCTCTCTCTCTCAGTATTATTGTTTTTGCATCTAGAACATCTCACCTTGTCTTGTATTCTTTCTTACAAAAGATTGTTTCATGTGGTTTTCTATGTCTCTATAATTCCATTAATTGCATTTAACCTCCCTACATTTAACTTCTCTCACTTTCCAGTATTATTTTTTATTTTTTAATAAGTTTATTGAGAAACAAATAGCAATGAGACGGTTTCAAAAACCTATTAGTAGGACAGTTTCAATAATTAATATATTGCATCTTGTTGTCTTAGTGGTTATTCATTATACAAGATGCAGACATGATATCCTGTCCACAAACAATATTAGAACAATCTTCCTATTCCCTGAATTAAGAGAAAGTGGCTGTATATCTATCCTATTTTGAATATACAGATACAAAATGGTCCTTCATTTGTATCCCCTTTATGTCATTTAGTTTTCTGAGAAGGGCATTCCATTGTCATTTAAATATTGTACGTATGTGAATTCAGCAAAATATTTCAATATAGTCCAGTAGTCCATAATAGTATTGGGTTTTCCATAAAACTGGCAATGTCAGAAGTTGTTAATTTGAGCCTTTTACAGCTCAGCATATTAATATGGGTTTACATTTTATACCTTGTTTTTATACTTTTCTGCTGGATGATTAAGACCAAGATAAAGCAAGACCTACATAACAACCAAATATAACTTTTGTATCTGACAAAGTTAGTCAAATCCCGTCAGGATTTATCCTGAAACTGTGTACTGGAGTTTGTAGATCTTTTGTCAGTGTCAGCCATGTGGATGAGCCACGACCATTGCTTGGCCAATTTGCTTCCTGTGAAAGCCTGAGAGAATGTTTTCTCTCCATGTGACTTTCCTTAAGTACAGTCTATATCATTGATCACTTTCTTCTGTGCCCCCATAATCTCTTTGATCAGAAAATTTGGGACACCACTGAGTTACATGATGTTACAGTACAAGATCTTCTACGTCCTGCATCCTCCCTGACCTTGAAAGTCTAGGGCCAAAATGTTGGCTGTCCTTGAAGTATTTCTTTTTCTTTAACTTTTGGTCTGCAAACATAGGTTATTAACCCTCCAGAAGTGAAGCTTTTTATTGTTACCCTATGACATAGGCTGTTGAGTTTAACCCCACTATTTGAATATCAAACATCTTAGACATAATAGGGAACAGGTATTTTCCATCAAGTACTGATATGCTAAAATTTAAGTCTCTACCAAATATGAAGAAAAAAATTAAACAAATATTTAAAAATAGGAATAAACAGTTACATATTTGTACACAGATATTTATAAATTTAACCATCTACAGCATTGTAGCAAGACAGTCCTATGACATCTTTTTCTTGTCTCTTTTTTCATTTATTACCCTTTTTTTAAAAAAATCAAACATTTATGTGAGAGACAGTATGGCAGTAATTGTTATGACATGACAAGGAGTACGAATTTAGAAGACCAGAATGACAGACATTTCAAGCATGACCCTACCATTACACATTGCTGTCTTCAGTACAGTTGCTTAGTTCACAGGTATCAGCATATATAGTTAGTCAGGGTGAGAATCCAACCAATTAACTGCTACTTTCAAAAACCTGCCGAAGATTCTCAGGATCTTGCCCATCTTGTGCATAAAAATGTGTGGCTTTGCCCCTATCATGTTTCCAGGCTTTTCTCCTTGCTCTTTCTTCATTGTCTAATCCTTAAATTCTCACTTTCCTTTTAATTGTGTTATACCTATTTTTATTTCTTCTTTTGATTTCTCACACTAGGGAGACTATATGATATGTACACATATGAGTCTGGTTTATTTCACTTATGGGTACATATTTAAGTGGTATCCACTTAATATAAAGGCTTCGAGTTTATCATTCTTTTTTTTTATGTCACAGCCCCAAATTTATCATTCTTTGTAGCTGAGTAATGCTCCAATGCATAAAAATACCACATCTTTTTTATCCATTCCTCAGGTGACAGGCATCTTGGTTGTTTCCAAGATTTGGCTATCACAAATTGTGCTGATATATACTCATAAGTGAAATAAACCAGACACACATGTGTAAATATCATATAGTCTCCCTAGTATAACAAGCGAAAAGCAGAAATACAAAAGGTAACGTGCAACAAGTAAAATCAATTGAGTCAGATAAAGCGAAGTGAATGGCATATGCTGCAGGATACTAATCAGCTTTTCTTCTCGATGGTTAACAAACTAAGTTCACAGATCAAAGTTGGAGAAATAGAAGAGCCACAAGGCCAGCCAACATTTTGGCCCTAGCCTTTCAAGGTCAGCGAAGACTCAGGACATAGGAGAACCTGTAGTGCAACATCATGAAACTCAGGTGAGCTCCAAATTTTCTGAACAAGGAGATTATGGAACCACAGAGGAAAGAGATTGAAGTTCTATAGTGTGCTTGGGGAGAGTTACATGAAGAGAAAACTTTCTCTCAAGCTCTCACAGAGAGCAAACTGGTCAAGCATTGGCCGTGACTCATCCACATGGATGACACAGACAAAGGCACTACAGAATAATGTACAGGACTACAAGATAAACCCTGAGAGGACTTCAATGACCACATAGGAAATACAAAGTTCATGTGTTGGTATATAAGTCTTGATCTACCTAGGTCTTAACCATCCAGCAGAAAAGCATAAAAATGAAGTATATATCGTGAGGCCATAATATTAAGCTGAGCTGTAAATGGCTATGGTTCACAACTTCTTTGAATAACTCACTATGGTTGTAGAATGCTGGACTGTGTTGGATTGTGGTGTCGAGTTCAAGCACCTAAGTTAGTTGACTGTCAATGGATTGCCCCTTTTGACAGATATAGACAAAGGAAGGGGTGTAGAAAGAAAATATCATGATGCTATGTGTATAGGCAGTGCAGTTGGGCTAGATAACGCTGTGCTTCTACATAATTCTATGAGAGGCAAGATCTGCACTAATGGTGGTTAGACAGGATAATATGTTGGCTTCTAGTACTACGGTCATCCACTAGGAAAATAATTATTGAATTTTTGATGTAATTCAGGTATAAAAAAAGAAAAGTAAGTAGCTACACTGTTAATTCACTGATAAGAGCTATCTGCTAAAATAATATCTGTAAATATAATATCATGTATGCACCTTGTGCAATACCAAAACGTTATGAAAACAGTTTGCAATGTATTAATTTATCGAATCTGTATGGTTAAGGTGTCTTGAAACTGTCTGATTGACATTTGTACTTCAATAAAATAAAAAAAAATAAAAAAGAAAAAAAACAAATTAAATAAAATCTTGTTAGAAGTGTTTCAAAAAAAATAAATAAAAAGAAGAACTGCAAATAGAAAAGTATAACACAATTAAAAGGAAAGTGAAGACTTGAGGATTGGACAATGAGAGGCTAAGGAGAAACGCTGAGAAACATGACAGAGGCAAGACCATTCACTTATACACACTAGATGGGTAAGACAACGATCTTGAGAAACATCAGATTTTTGAAACTAGCAGTTAAGTGGTAAGATTCTCACCTCGACTGATTATATATGCTGATACCTGTGAACCAAGCAACTACACTGAATTCAACAAAGTGTAATAGAAGGCACACACTCCAAAGGCCTGCCTTTCATCTTCTTAGTATGTACCCCTTGTCATGACATAACAGCTATTACCACACTGCCCTTTTTTAAAGGGTAGTAAATGAAAAAAATCAAAAAGTCAAAAAAAAAAAAAGTCACCAGATAGTCATGCTACAATGCTACTACGCTGTATATGTATGGATTTCTAAATATATGTAAGTTCATTCCTATTTTTTTAAAAAAATTTTTTTCTTCATATTCTATATGGACTTCAGAGTTTAGTATCTCAATACTTGATGATACAACCTTAGGCCTTAGCATATCTTTACTCAGAAAGCAATTTTGTCATGTCATAATAGGAAGAAAATCTTTATTTGGAATATACACTACTGTAAGTTTGAAAGGGTTATATACCTAAGACCTGTCTGTTTAAGAAACCTTTAATGACATAAATTGTACTTAGAAAAAACATTTAGTTAAAATTTTGTGTCTGAACATTGTTCGTGTTATAAAAATGTTTAATTGCAAAGACTGGCTATATGTTCTGTTTCTGTTTTTTTAAATGACCTGCTGTATTCAATAGTATACTAAAACTGTTAGAAGCAGGGACTTGGAACTGTGTAACAGATGTGTAGTGGTTAATTTAGTACTTCATTGCATGAGGTATAAGCTTCTGTGCGGGTGGTTGCCTTCATGGGCTTGCTAGAAGTAAAAGGAACCCAGTCCACCTGCATGCTTTACATGGACAGCCATTATCTTCAGTGATGTGTCTGTTGGCTCTCTTGTTACTTACGCCATGGAAGTGCAGCTTGGGACCTGGCCTTCAAAAAGTAGTAAAATGATATACCCTGTTCTTGTAGACCATATTCATGGGGTTAAAAATACTAAGATTGTCTTTTACTTTTGAAACAACATTAGAGTCAGTGAAGTTGCTTGAGTTGAGCCTTGATATTGTGAAAATAAATGTGATTTGGATTTCATGTTAATATTCTTATTTTACAAATGAATGGTTAAGGAATTATGCATCTTAAAAGAACTTAAGTGAGCAATATTGTAAGTATATTGCCTGCACACATATTTGAATATATTCTGTATACAATGCTTATTCATATTTTGCTTCCTAATCTTTTTGTTTTATAGGAATCTAGACTTCCCATTATTATGTTATTGTCTATGTGAAGCACATCTTGCTAGTACCTTTTTTTTGTTGCCTTTATTCATGACAACAATGTTGATATGAGAATGTATGTTTTATGCAACAAAGTTAATAAAGAAGCTAAAAGAGTAAAAAAAAAAAACAACAAATTGTGCTGATATAAACATAGGTACACATATATCACTATGGTATGATGTTTTCAGTTCCTCTGGGAAAATTCCTAGTAGGGGATAGCTGGCATGAATGGGATTTCCAGTCCTAGTTTAGTGAGGAGTCTCCACACTGATTTCCATAATGGTTGCACCAGTCTACATTCCCACCTGCAGTGAAGAAGTGTCCCTTTTTTCCCATATCCTCTCCAACATTGGTCGTTGGTGGATTTCTTTATGATAGCCATTCTTTCTGGTGTGAGATGGTATCTCAGTGTTGTTTCAATTTTCATTTCATGGATGGCTAGTGGCTTGGGGCATTTTTTCATATATATATTCACTTCTTTACATTCATCCTCTGAGAAGTGTGTATTCATCTCAGATGCCCATTTCTGATTGTGTCTTTAACTTTTGGGGCCCTAATGTTTTTTAGTTCTTTATAAATTCTAGACAGCAGACCTTTGTCTGCGTGCTTATTATTTAAGATTTTTTCCCCCAATTTGTGGGTTGTTTTTTTGCTTTGTTGGTAATTTCTTTTGATGTGCAAAACTTCTCAATAAGAGGAGGTCCCAGGTATTAATTCTTTCAAATGTTTCCCGTTTGATTTGATTTTTGTTCATGAACTCTTTGCCTACCTCTATGCTTTCAAGTGTTACTTCTACTTTCTTTTCCAGGGGATTTAGTGTTTCTATTTTAATGTGTAGATCTTTAATTCATTTTGACTTTGGCTTAGGGCATGGTGATAGGCCTAAGTCAAATTTTTGTTTGTTTGTAGAGAGCCAGCTTTTTGAGTACTGTTTGTTAAAGAGGCCGTCTTTCTTCCAGTAAGCACATTTGGCATCTTTGTTGAAGATAAGGTATTGAGTGTGTTCATAGAGGCTTCTGCATGCTCTAATGTATTCCATTGTTCCTCAGGCCTATTTTTGTTGCTAATACCATGCTGATTTTTATCCCAGTAGCTTTGTAGTTTAATTTATTTTTATATTTATTCATTTTTGGTGGAACCGGGGATTGAACTCAGGCCCTTGCTCTTGCCAGGGAAGCGCTTATTCCACTGGACCATCTTCCCAGCCCCTGTAGTATAATTTCAAGTCAGGATATGTAATGCCTTTCTCTTTTGCCCAGCATTGTCTTTGCTATTCCAGGTCTTTTCTGGTTCCAAATAAATTTTAGGAATGAATATGTGAAGTGTGTTGGTGGTGGTTTGATATGGATTGCAGTACATTTGTACAGCAATTTTGGGAGTATGGCCATCTTCACGATGTTGGTTGTTCCTATCCAGGAGCAGGGAATATCTTTCCATTTTTTGAAATCCTCTATGATCTTGTTTTTTTCAGAGTACCATAATTTTCCTTGAAAAGATCTTTGACTTCTTTCATTAGATTAATTCCAAGGTATTTCATTTTCAGTGGTGCTATTATAAAAGATATTATTTCTCTAATTTTCTTCTCAGTCTGTTTTTTATCTGTGTAGAGGAATGCTATTGACTTTTGGGTATTGACTTTATATCCTGCTATGCTACTGAATTTGTGTATCATTTCTAGTAGCTTCTTGGTAGAGTTTTCTGGGTCTTTCAAATAAAGTATCATTTCTTCTGAAAATAATGGTAGTTTAACTTCTTTACATGTTCTTATTCTTTTTATTTCTGTCTCTTGTCTAATAGAACTTTTTTATGTTCTTCCCTTCTCTCTTGTCCTCCCCTCTTCTTAAATTGCTCTCCCTTCTTCCTTCTACATTTGTAAAATATTATCATCAAGGCCTTATTTTCTTTTAATCTTTTCTTAATTTGTCCTTTATTAATTTTTCTTGTTTCTTTAATAGTTGAGAACTTTTAAATGAAACTTAAGTGTTATGTTAGTATAGAGTTGATCAATCAGATGTTAATGTTAATGTCAGTTATTTTTCCTTGCAAAGCAGTGATAAGGATTTAGCCCATATTAAAAGTTTGAGTTAATGTTGTCAGCTCAGGAAATATTTCAAAGCAAGACTTTCTAAAAATTCCTGTGTTCAACTGAGGTAAGAATCTTCATCCCAACGGAACTGCAAAGTTCAACACAAGAATACAACGAAAAAGGAGAAAGTAAGGTAACAAAATGTCACTAAAACTTTATAACTACCCCAAAATGGATCCCATAGATAACTAATTGGGTAAAATTCCAGACAAAGAATTTTAAAATTGATAATTAGGAGAATCAATGAGATCAGAGAATATGTAAGTAAGCAACTGAAGGAATCAGTAACATGACCAATGAGTTGAAGGAAAGTACTAATAAACACCTGAATAAATTAATTAGAAAAACAATGCAGGACATGAGACAATAACTTCAGTAGAGATAGAGGAATGAATAAGAATTGAACATAAATTTTGGAAATTTACTCTTGAATTAGTTAAATAAAACTTAAAATCTTTGGCATTAAAGAAGATGAATCAGAAGACTATTAGAACTTGAAGACAAGGTGGACACACTAGAATATGCAGTCAGTTATAACAAAAAGCAATGAAAACATTATTCAAGAGTTCCTACATAGCCCTAAAAGTACAAATCTAATATATGTTAGTCTTGAGGAGAAGGCTGGATACTCTTCCATTCTAGGGAATGAAATTAGTACACAGACATGCATAGCTCTAAAAAATCCCAAATAGGTATAACCTGGAAAGAACCTCACCAAAGCAAAGAAAAACTTAAATGTGTTAGAATTATAAAATCAATTATAATGGCGAACTGCCAGAATGGCAGTAGATTTCTTAATAGAATCTCTAAAAACTAGGATGGCTTGGAATAATGTATTTCAAGGCCTAGAATAAAATAATTGCCAATGTATATTACTATATTCATCAGGGTTTCTTTCAAAATTCAAAGGCAAAATAAAGATCTGACAATATAAATTATAAACCCATGAAAAGATAAGCTAACAGAATTCATAATGACAAACCCAGCACTGCAGAAAGTACTCAAGAAAGTATGCAGGAACAGATCAATCACAACCACGATTGCACGTGTGATGCCTGATTGAATGTTTCAATTTGAGTATGAGAAACAATTCAACTGGCTCAGGCATTCCACAGCCTAGGGAGTGGAGAACCCATCTTAGGGTTGCCTGGACGGTATAAAGGGAAAAGGAAGAAGGATGGAGCTGTTCCCATTTCTTTAGAGGCGCTCCAGGCTTTGCCTTCACCTTGGATGTCATCTCCCTGCTTCTAGTTCACAATATTCAGTTCCCAGTGTAGACCCTTCAGCCCTGCATTGCTGACCCATCAATTCCCTGATATGGACTTGCATCAGTGCAGTGAACTCATCTCAGAAGTCTAAATACTAAAACAGAAATACTAAATCTGCTGGCAGAGACAATAGCTAGAACTTTTGACCTCACTGGTGTTGGCAAAGACTTCGTGAACAAAATCCCTATCCCACAGAAGATACTGCAGGGAATCAACAACTGGGATCTCCTCCTATTACAAAACCTTTGCACAGGAAAAGAAATTATCAACAGAGGGAAAAGACAATGCATAGAGTGGAAAAGTTTTAGCAGATTTCCTTCAGACAAAAGACTAGTGTGAAGAACATATAAAGAACTGAAACATTGGATCTCCCAATTTAGAGAACAATTGTTGATCATAGCCAGCCAGGGAAGTACTGATCTAGCCGAATTTGCCAGCTTAGGCTTCTTGTAATCATGGGAATATTCCATTTGATCGTCCAGTGTTGTGACTCTTATTTATACGTGGCTGTTAAACATTTCAGTGTCACTGTTGTGAATGAGGTACCACTCTTGGCTGTGTCACTTTTTTTTTTAATTTTAGGGAAGGATCTACAGGGTGTTCAGGGTCTCACTGCTAGATTGAACTCATTGTGATTCATCTTTTTGTTTACAGCCTCCCAAGAGCTGGGATTACAAGCGTGTGCCACCATGCCCCATCTCAATTGCCATTTCAGCATGCCTTGGGGGCAGGGCCAGCATAGCAGGCCCTGGGATCGAACCCCTAGCTTGCAGGTATTTTAATCCGCAGAGCTATTTGGCCGGACCGAGGTACCACTCTTAATTTTGTCTAATCTGTATATGTTTTAAAATTTAAATAGAAACATCTGGTGAACAGGTACAATATTTGTATTCTATAAATCCTACACATCTACTTGTTTCTACTAAAAATAAATATACTCAAAGCTTTCATTCTGAAATCAAGAAGCATCAAAGTAAAAGTGAAAAACTCAAAACGCTCAAGATAATTTAAGTGATTTATTTGAGGTTGTGTTCAGTGCAACACGTAACTGAGGTATTTAAAAAAAAACATTTTTGTTTGTTAGAAGGATTTAAGGCTCATGCTTTGTTTTAAAAAAATGAAACTCAAAAGTAGTGATATAATGCAGGCTGACTGCTATTTCCCCATATGAGAAAGAACTTAGAGTAAAACAGAGCATGCCCAGAGCATTTCAGCCACACGTGTGTGTCTGTCATGTGTAGCAGGACAAAGAGCCACCGAGCAGCAAGGAAGAGACCAATGACTGAGCCGAAACATGGGTAAAACCTATAAAGAATCCACATAGTGATTACAGACCAAGGATAGAGCTGCTTGGGATGTCACCTGAACACATCATGACTCAACTACCGATGACAAGGAAGTAAATGTTTTACATTTAATAAAAATAAAGTATTGAATTTTTGATATTGATTATTTCTAAAAAAGCATCAAAAATAACATCAACTCTTTTTGACGTACTAAGTCTAGAAAAGAACAGAAAGAAATATTGATTCGTTCATATTTAGGGTAGCAGGAAGGTTGTAGGTGCTGTGTCATTGGTTCCCCTCCAACTGGTGGTTGAGTTTGCCTCTTTTCTGCTTCCTAGAAACTGGCCATTTAAGCTTGGAATTGTGTGCCTGGCCTGTGGAGTGTGTGGTTCTCCATTTACCATGTGATATCCTGAATTTCTTCACTGCTGCATATTAGCTACTAGTTTTGTAACTTGGGAGGCCTTTTCTCTGCTTCAGCCTCTGCCTTCCCATCATATAATAATTTGAAACTTAAGGATGCCTTCAATCCAGAGGTAATGCTTGCCCATCCGTGAGCCTCTGTGGCACAGATCCTCATTATAGTACTCTTTGTACATAAGGATGTGGCCACAGACTTGACATCTGCTATCAGCACCTCAGCTCTATTCTTCATTAAAACTTGTTTCTGAAGGATTTGAAGTTCATATATTCAGTTGCTCTAGCTTACATGGAAATAGCAATGTTGGAGATGGCATATGGAATCCACTTGTTCACTTCACAGAGACTGCCCCAGACTCTGGGCTGGGTGTTCTAGAGTGCTCACTGGAGAATCTGAGCTAGATCTGGACAGGGTATAGACAGGGAGACTCAGCCTGGGCAACACCAACAGGCACAGCATTGTAAATGCAAACAGGAGCTGCTCAAATAGGCCCCTCATTCAACCTCTGACACCTGGGTGTTCCCATTTCCAAACCATAGAAAACCATAGCCATAGGCAGTTTTTCTGCTCATCCTACCATTATGTGCTACGACTAAAGTGACTGTTGGGTCAGCAAGATAGCTCAGTGGACTAGGGCCTGCTTTGGCAAGTGCAGGGGAAGGGTTTGATTTCTGATATCGAATGTTGTGTGGGCCCTGTGCTTAGGCATGCTGAGCCAGCCACTGAGACTGGGTATAGTGGTGTAAGCCTGTGATCCCAGCCCTGGGGAGGCTGAAACCAGGAGGACCACTAGGAGTCAGAGCTGCATTGTGAGACCCTGTACCAAGTGCATAAATAAAAAATATATATATAAACCAAAAAAAAGTGATTGTTGCCTGTTAAATTAAAACAAAAATGGCATTTCAAATACAGTTTTAAACTGAGTTTTCTAGGTAAAATTAACTGTAGTTAGAAGGAAAGTATTTACCTTTTTATTTTTAATAAAAATCTAGGATTATAAAGTTGAATAACTTCAATTTTTCTTCCTTCCTCATCAAGATGTGCTTGTTGTCCTTGTGGATGGAAGATAACTATGAATTTATGGAATGTGTATGCTTACTGAGTTTAAAAAAATTCATACCGTTATTTATATCTTACTGTAAGAAAAACCTTGTCTGGGGAGAGAAAAACAGCCCAAGGCTGTCAACCTTAGTTGATGCAATTATTACCTAAAAAAAGATGGAGGTTTGTTTCCTGCTAGCAGGCAAGATGAATTTGTTATTCTGTACTCTCAGGATCTCGGAGTCCCTGAAGACTGTTGATGGTGTATGGAAAAAGTAGTCATTTAGTTACCCTGTTGTCACCCAGCATGCTAGGCACTTATAATTTTTCTGGACTCAAGGTTTAAGCAGAGAGGCCAAAAATGCACAACCGAGCTCCAACTTGTCACATTTTTACAAAGAAATCCCTGCAGCCTTGGATGCGACAGTGTTTTGTATGCCATGCAGAGGTTTTCCATGCAGTAGGTGTTGTTTCTTTATGTCTTTCTTGTTTCCAAGTAGAGGGAGGAAGAAAGTGGAAAAGCAACCAGAAGGGAGAAGGCAAAGGAGAAGACACCCTCTCTTCCCATCACCACTCAGCGAGCGCCTGAGGAGTAGCTGCTGGGATTCAAAGCACGATAGCAACCACAAAGTATGCAACAGTCTTGTGATTTTGGCCAGCGGCAAAGACTGGGTGATGTCTCTGGCAGAGTCATTCTGCTGTTTGCTTGCTTTCCAGCCTATCTGTGGTGGGTGCCTCAAGTGACCCAGATCATCACACCTTATGAACACACTTCTTGCAACCTTGTCTCTACCAAGGTTTCCTTCCATCTACTATCTCACCTAGCTTCTGAGTTCCTGGCCAGTTGGTCAAGACCTTCTTCACTGCCACTGACTTGAACATATGCTGCCGTATGGTTACTGCTCTACACACAGTGAGTGGTTGAGTTCTACACCTACAGGTTGGTCCATTGGAGGGTTCCACCCAGCACTGTCTTTCATTCCACACTGGCATGAGACTGGGAAACAGTCTCGGTGCTGTATCTTCATACTGAGCCAATCTTCTGTGATGCTCATCTTTTTGGGCTGGTTATACTGGATGCCCCATAGCTAAATCTGCACAGAGCAGATGAATGGATCCTCTCCTGGGGACAGTGCGAGTGGTACTGGGCTATACATGACACAGCTGAATGACATTACTCTGATGTATAAGTTTGTCTTCTTTACTTATGAATTTTGGTTGAGAGAGAGGTATATGATGCCACTTGGCCATGAGGGGAGGAGATCTGAAGTTGTCCTGGGCTTCAGTGACTCTGGTTCCTTCAAACCAGTCTCTTCTGTTTTCTCTAACTTGAGTATTAATTTCCTCCTGCTGTTCGAACAAATTGCCATGAATTAGGGGTTTACAGCAGCACAAGCATATTACTTTAGAGTTCTGGAGGGCAGACATCTGGTACTTGTCCCTCTGAGTTGCTGTGCTGGTGTTCCTTCGGGGGCTTCAGAAGTGGGTGCCTCCTGTCTGTCTCACCCTTGGTGGTGAGACTGTCTACCGTCTTGGTGGTAGCATCTCTCAGCTTTTCTCTGATTTCATTTTCAAAACTCTGGCCAGTGAGATGGCTCAGTAGAATAAGTGCTTCTCTGACAAGCGCAAGGGTCTGAGTTCAATCCCTGGTTCCACCAAAAAAAGAAAAGAAAAGTAAAACAACACTCACAGATTTTTTGAGCCGGGCGTGGTGGCGCAGGCCTGTAATCCCAGCACTGGGGAGGCTGAGGCAGGAGGATCGTTGTGAGTTCAAGACCAACCTGAGCTACAAAGTGAGCTTCAGGCCAACCTGAACTGCATAGTGAAACCCTGTCTCAAAAAGAAAAAAAAAAAAAATAAATAAATAAAAAAATAAATAAAACTCTGGATGCCACCACCTTTCTCCCTGATCAGGACTGGGACAGCATCTCAGGTATTCAGGATTGTGATGAAACTCGGTCAATCTGCACAATTCAGGATGATATCTTCACCCCACATCAACTTAACATGGTTGGTGAAGTCTGTTTGCCATGTATCATGACACATCCCACATTCAGGGAGTTAGCTTATGGATATCCCAGTGCTGCCCCCACAGCCGGACTATTCCCACCACCCCCTGGTGGACTTATCCAATCAAAGCTCCACCCTCTGACCTCTCTCCCCTCTTCCAGGTCCACTGTTTATTTATTTTTTTTTCCACAGCACTCACAGTTTAAGACTGCACCTTCCTGCCCACACCACTGTGCCTTCTGAGGCCGGACTGCTTCTTACCAGACCCCTATGCTGCTCCTGAGCCCTCAGAAAGGGGGCTAATCAGATTCTACCACGCACTCAGTGAGACAGAAGTCAGAAGATAACCGGGAAGATTTAAGCGCAAAGCACAGACAGGAAAGCAAAAGCGGGGCAGTGAGGCCACTACACAATTTCATTGTCTGGAGTCTGTTTAATCCACAGCATGAGCTCACAGACTTGGCTCTGCATTTTCTTGACAGGAGGTCAGAGAGCAAACTGTGATCACTCACAATATCCTTTTAAAGGATTTTTGGCAGCAAATTCTGTTTTCTCCCCCAAAGATTATTTCAAAGCACCCCATGCTATGAAACAGATTAAATCTAAAGTGCATTCTGAAATCTGACCTCTTCCCTCTTGTGCTTTGAACCCGTCAGGGGAGCTGGCATCCTCGGTCTTTGTATCTGTGCCTCCTTCCTCCTGGTGCCCTCTCAGTCCCTGCCCTGCTGGGCTGGCTCCTGAGACATGTGGCTCCATTCCCCTTGTGCCACTGTGGGTTTGCGTCAGCCTGTCCCACATGGTGGATTCCCAGGGGCCAGTAAGGGGGCCCCATATGTGGAAATATCTTAAAGTTGAAAATCAAGCTAACAAAGCAGGAAATGAAAGGTGTGCCATGGTTTTCTCTGACACTTAATACATAGTAATGGACAAATGAAGTATATATAAATGCTCAGGTTGGGAGTCACTGAAAGTCATCAGAAAGAAATCCTGGGATCCCCGGTTGTATCTGGTGTTCTGACATGGATTGCTATGGGTTGCACTAGTACTCCAGTTATGTGCATATAATTTGCAAGTGGCTGCATCTTATTCCATTGATTCTCTTTCCCCTTGTCCTCCTCCTTTTTCCTCTGCCTCACCTTATCTTTCCTCTTCTGCTCCTTCTCTGCTCTTCTCCTTGATCTCCTCCTTCATCATCTCCTTTCTTTGATACAGGGTCTTATGTTGACCAAGCTGGCCTCCAACTCTAGGGCTGAAAAGCTTCTCCTGCTTTAGCCTGTAGGGTAACTGGGAACACAGGCAAGTTTCACTGTTCTCACCTTTTTTTAAAAATATACTTTAAACAAAATTGATATTCTATAAACAGTAATTACCTGAAGGATTAAGCAGTGAAAAGTTGTATGTAAAGTGTGTTTTATTTTATTTTTTGGTGGAGCCAGGGAATAAACTCAGGCCTTGTGCTTGCCAGGGAAGTGCTTATTCTACTGAGCCATCCCCCTGGCTCCCTTCAAAGTATATTTTAAAATCATACTAAAAAATATAAAAATTTTGAAACATTACCTCAGATATTTTTCCAAAATGTTACTTTTATTCCCATTTTCCAAAATTTTCTATTCAAGTCTTAATGTAAAAAATTAAAATTATAATATAACTCTTAGCTCTACATAAGAAATCTTTAGGCTCTATTTCTTTTACTGTGGAAAATTTAATGAAATCTTGGTACATATTTTATAAAAGTGAAGCCACGGTATAATATCCGTCTTTGCAGCTAGGACGTGCCAATGCTCCATTGGTAGGTCTAGGACTAGATTTACAAACACATGAGCACCACACCCTCAGGGCTCTCAGCCTCCAGGCACAGCTATCATGAAAGCCGCAGCATGGCAGCTCCCTAGAGCAGCTTCTGGGCCAAGAGAGGAACTCAGAACAGGACCCCGACATTCCCAGGTGCCCAGGAGAATACGTCAATAGGAGAGAATTGATGGTGGGAAGGTTATGATTCTTCTCAGAGACAGAGCCAATAGGACATAGAGTGGTCCCCTCATTTTGTGAGGAATACATTCCTGATCCCAGCAGTTGCTGCAACTGAGAATGGCAATGTGGGAGTAAGCACAGCTATTGCATGACCAAAGGAAGGGCAACAGCACTGCCTGCCTGTGCTGGAAAAGCAACAGACAGTTCGTGTCCTGGCTCAGGCTGAGTCAAATGGTGCAAGATCCCATAATACCCTGCGCAGGAACGCATACGTGGAGCTTATGAGATATTTATTTTTTTGAAAGTTCCATTTAAGATATTCAGAGTATGCTGGGTAACTGAAGCCACAGAAAACAATAACACAAATGAGAGAGAGAGAGGGAGAGAGAGAGAGAGAGAAAGAGAGAGAGAGAGAGAGAGAATAGGGGAGGGAGAGGGGGAGCAGAAAGGAGGTCTGTCATGGAAACTGGCTCATGAGCCCTCTGGAGCCTGAGGAGACCCACCGTACCACCAAGTGCTGTCTGTGACCTGGGCGTTCTTGGGTGTCAGGGAGCTGATGATGTCCACCTCAGTTTAGGCTAAAGGCTGCAGAGCCCAGGAGTTGCAGATGACATTGGCGCAAGTCCTAAAGGCTAAACAGCTAGAGCTTTGTTGTCCCAAAACAGGGGGAGCTGGGGGTCCCAGTCCAGAATGAGAGAAAATTCCCTTTTCCCTGGCTGTCCCTTGGGGTCTCATTCAATGGCAAGGTGATCACCTAGCTGGCTGGGGGCAGATCTTCCTCATCAAGTCCCTGATTCAAGGACAGTCTCATAAAATTCCGCACAGAAATGCCCAGAAAGAATGCGTTAGCAACCACGTGGGCAACCCGTACTCCAGTGAGGCTGACGCTCCAGCTGATCCTCACATAAGCCAGCTTGCTTGCCCTTCCTCTTCCACAGAGGCTCCTGGTGTCACAGCCCCTTGTGCGCTGTGCTGTTCTCCCTGCAGCCCAGTGTTACTATCCCCTTCTCCAGGGGCACACAGGTCTTCTTCATCCTCTGAAACACCAGTGGCCCACCTTCTCAACAGGCAAGGCAGATCATCAGGAGACCTGGCCTTGCTCATCGTGGCCACCATCGTGGGTCCACCTGGCCCGGACTCCGTGGAGAGGAGCAATGAGCACTGTGTCCTGGGTCACTTTATCGCAGATTTATTTTTTATTGAGACCCTCAAGGGAGGCATTTTTTTCTGTCTGTTTGAAACATGAAGAAGCAGACATGCCAAAAGGCACAAGAAGCAAGCAAAACCACTTAGCTATGAGCAGCAGTGCTCCTGACTTCTAAGGAAGAAATCGAGGCCAGCAAAATAGCTTGCAAGCAGGCTCAGGGGCAGGGGGTTCCATCCTTGGGCCTGCTGTGCTGGCCCTGCTCTCAGGGCATGCGGAGGCAGCAATTGACACTGGGTGTGGTGGTGCACACCTGTAATCCCAGCTCTTGAGAGGCTGTAAACAGGTGGATCACTATGAGTACAATCTAGTAGTGATTCTCTGAACACCCTGTAGACCCTTCCCTAAAAAAATACAAATAAATGAAAGAAGAAATAATCGTTCACCATTCTACTCTAGGAATGTGTTCACTTGTCTTTCTTTTCTATAGGAATGCATGTATATTCAGGATCGAAACTGTGGCTCCTAGACACACTTGAAACCCATGAAACAGTGCCTAACACAGAGTCACAAGTATCCTCACTGAAACTGACTAATGGATCCACTGAAGCAATTTCTTCTGTTAAGTTCAAAGCCCTGGGTTCAAACCTGGCTGTATTCAGTCTATGCCTGGCATAGAAGAGACCATAAAGTATTTTAAAGAAACTAAAGCAGATATCTTGGCCTAGATAAGACTATTCCATCTTGGGTGTCACAGACAAGCTGACTGGTCTGTCTCTGGATGCTCAGCCACTAGGAGCATCTGTCCTAGCCACTGATGGTGCTCTGTGAAATCCTTAGTGGAGGGAATAAGAGTGACAGAGCTTCAGAGCAGACCTGCTGCATTGTGTGGAAGAAGGTTTTATAGGTTAAAACAATACAACCTGGGGAAATAGCTCAGTGGTGTGAGCCCTGGCCTGGAAAGTGCAAGATCCTGAGTTTGGTCCCTGGTACCACAAAACAAAATAAAAAGAAAACAAAGCAATGCCATCTATGTCAGTGGTGGCCAGGCTATCCTATGTGCCACTTGTGGAGGAAGCAGGCACTTGTCATTGGGCCAGCTCAATGTGCCTCTTGAAGTACATGCATTTCAAGTGTACTTCTCACTTCTTCATTGCTGAGGCAAAATAATTGTTGCAATTTAAAATGAACTGAGCCTGTTTTGCCTCATGCTTTTCAGAAGATTCAATCCACAGCTGAGTGGCTTCAAGGCTGAAATCGCAAGGCAGAGAGAAGCCATTCATCCAATGGCAACAAGAAAGGAGAGAAAGAACAAGGAGGAAAAGGAGTCCACCCCACCATGTCACACCCCAGTGACCACCTCTAGCCAACCCCACCTCCTCACAGCACAAACTCAGATGGACATTGTAAATTCTCCTTAATATTGGTTAAGCTATTGAGGGGAGAGAATTTATAATCTTTGTAAGTAACGTGAGTGAGCCTGCTTATGCAGAGCACAGCGGCCAGCGTTTAATCCCCAGCATCCTGTGCCAGCCCCACCGCTGCAGTGTGCTGAGACAGCTATTGAGATGGTGTGGAGGCTGTCACCTGCAATCTCAGTGCTTGGGAGGCTGGAAACAGGAGAGGCACTGCGAGTCCCATCTGTGTAGTGAGACCCTGGAGGCCCAGTACTAAATACATAAAAAAAAAGAAAATAACATGAATGATGGTGGAAGTCTTAAGCCAATTAAACATGCAACCAATTAACATTTTTGGCAGGTACTATTGTGTACTGTTAGTACCTGCAAAAAATGCCAGTTGCTAGTATTTCTGAGCTCTCTGGTGTATGAGGTTAATCATTTGAAGAAGGTGTTAACTTTAGACTTGGCCTGTGTGTCCACAGCTGTTAGCAAGGATGTTCTGTTGGTAGGTCCAGAGAGCAGATTTCTGCTGGTCATTAGAAGCACTGCTGTGTCTGGACTTCTGTTGCACCAGAGACGTTTATCTCTGGGGGATAGGAGGGTTTCTGACAATTCTTTATGAAAACTTTCAGCTCTATATTGCCTGGGGCTTATTAATCTTTTCATGGTGTGAAATAACAGCACTCTCTCTGGTTGTGTGCTTGCATTCATATCTCCCTGGCATCCACTCCCTGACTTCCAGTAACACAGTGGAGTTCTTTGTGCTGAAGGACTTCTCTCTAGGACTTCTGAACACCTGCAAAAAGGTGGAGGTTCCAATACCAGCTGCTCTTCTCTGGTATGGGGAAAAGGGTAAAAACGTGGTAGGAGGAGAAGCCACAGGACTATGATCTACCAATGAAATATATTGCAAATGTTTAATTAATTAATTAATTAATTAATTAATTAATTTATTTTGCGGTACTGGGGATTGAACTCAGGACCTTGTACTTGCCAGGCAAGTGCTTATTCTACTGAGCTATCTCCCTGGCTCCTAAATTTTTAAAATTAATAGTAAAAGACACAGTACCATCAATCTCTCTCAAAATGAAGCTGTTCTTTTGTTCATGAACTCCACTTTTTCCATGATTCTGGTTACAAACTGAATTGGATGAACACCAGACCTAATTTTCCCACCAGGTCAATGTGACAGCTAATCACTGCACAAATGTTGTCCTCTGTGCCTTGGACACACCCATCCCATTGTCCTGGTAACTTTCTGAAGCAGTTCTTGGAGTGTTCTCTTGTGAGTGTCTTTATAAGTTCCTATCAAAATATGTCCGTCGCCACCCCTGTCCCGCGGAAGAAGACGCTCAGACACTCAGCAACCAGGTTCAGCAAGCCTTTATCGAGTGTGATGCAAGCCTCTACATGCGTCCGCTATCCGCGGCTCCTACCGTGCAAGCATGTCCAACTTCCCTATACAGCAGTCTTTATATTGTTTATAACCCAATCGGAGGGCGCTACATGGATACAAATGATAGGCCCCCCGGAGAGCAGTGGCAGATCATACCCAAACAAGGTAAAGTTAGGCTCAACAGCAAGACTCAGGAAACAGGATATGGGCGCCATCTTAGAAACACGAAGGGCGGGGGGAGGAGGAGTCGGCGCCATTCTGATCTGGCTCCCAACAAAAATACAGTAAATGCTGTTGCCAAATAGCAGCCAGGGGAAAGGAAGGCTTGTGACGATGTCACAATGTATTCTCGTCCATCTCACCCACTGGCTTTGCAGCCACAGCAGCACACTCTGAAAAGAGATCTTCCAGAGCTGGGTCAGAAAGAATGATGTGATACATGCTGTGAAGTGGGGGCAGGGGGGCATATTGTAGAGAGATCAATGGCACTGTGTCTATTACTGCAATACATTTTTTTAAAAAATTAAGATATTTTTGACCCTCCTTCATATATTCTGGAAAGTGTTAGTAGTAAGTCACTTTAAAATATAAATATAGGGGCTGGGGAGTTAGCTCAGTAGAATAGATGCTTGCAAGTGCAGTCCTGAGTTCAATCCCTGGCACTGAAAAAAAAAAAAAAAAAAAATATATATATATATATATATATATATATATATATATATATATATATATATATATATATATATAAATGATATGTTTCAGGTAAACACGACATTTTAAAGAGTTATGGTTTGTGTCTGGGTGTCTCCCCAAAAACCTCATATATGTTAGAATTTTTTTTCTGAGGTGTCTGAATCTATAGTGTGTGACTGATTCATAGTGCATGTGGGATTAAGAGTTCCAGGATTAAGGGTGCATGATCACTGGATTAGTCCACAGATTGAACTTGCACCCTGTAATTCTGGTAGAGTGCATACAACATAAGGGACAGGAAGGGCTTTGTCACTTTTTCTCTTGTTGTTTTTGCTGTCTTCTACCACTGTGAAATGTCCCTCTGCAGTGTGCCACCCTGCTTTGAAGTCAGTCAGTTATGGACTGAAAACTTTACAAGTTGTGAGTTACATAACTTTTTCTCTTATAACTTTGGGCAATGGACATTTGTTTCAGCAACAAGACAAATAACTAGGGCACAGGAGGAAGCAATTATATTTTGAGAGAAATGAGACCTACGACCAAAGAATTGGGAAAGAGACCCTCTGAAATATTCCCATTGCGGCATTTGGTATTAGTATAGTGCCGTAATGGGGGTCACACATTTATCTTTAGGACAAACCAAGAGAGTGGAAACAACTTTCATCCTCTGCACTATTTTTCAAATGATGATTTGGGTAAATTTATAAGTCTATTTGTTAAAATAGTAGAAAACCTGTCCATTTATATTGCAGGAACAACTAATTTGCAGTTTTGAGAAAATCTGTATAATAACAAGTATTAGTGAAACTTTAATGTCATTTGTTGAATTAAGAAATGTATGTTGTAATTTAAGAAGTTCAGGGTTATGTGACATCAGTCTTAATCAGGTCTCTCTAGGACTGGTATTGATCCTCCTGTTTTCAGCCTCCCCATGATTGGGATTATAGGCATGTGCCACCATGCCCAGATTCCATTGCAAGCTCAGCACACCCCGAGGGCAGGGCTGGCATGACATGCGGGACCAGGGTTCAACCCTGGTCCCTGTGCTTGCCAAAGCAGGCATTTAGTCTGCTGAGCTATCTTGCCAGCCCTGTTTTTTATTTTCTAGGAAAATTGTTTAATAAATAAAATGTTTGATAAAAGCATAAAAGAGAAACTGACATGCAGGAGTAAAACTATAGTAAAAAACCAAAAGAAGAACTTATGGGAAGATGTTGGAATGGTGAACAGTGAGAAATAGCCTGTCTGAGATTTGATGTTCAGAAGCTGGAACAGAGCAATGCGAGTAGGAAAAGAGGAAAAGAGTTAGGTCTCCAGGACTAAGAAAAGATCTGAAGTGAAGCCCACAGAAGATGTGAAGAGAGAGGCTTCAATGAAGGAGGAGGAGGTGATGGGCAGTGTTTCTCCCTAAGCCTAGACTAACTGCATGAGAGGGGATGGCTTAAACTTGGAGATGCATGATCATTACTGGTGACCTCAGAGGCCTCCACGGAGAAACACACCAATGGAACAGAACGGTGGTTGCAGCACACTGCAGCAAATGGTGAATTATTTGATTTCAGACATTCCCCAAGAGAGAGTAATTGGCTAGGTGACATCATGGACAAGGGCCAACTTAGCTCTGACCTCAGCGCAGCCACTGGCTCCATCTAGTGGCTGCCAGTATCAGGGTCAGAGAGCTGAGCGCAAGTTGGCAAGAAGTGAAGGAGCTGAGTTCAAGCTAGAGGAGTCAATGGACTGCTTGCTGCAGGCCAAATGGATCTAGTTCCAACTTCATGGCCATAAACAAGTCTAAAATTCAGTAGAACTAAAGATGCAGTCCTACCAAGATTATCTAGTACTCCACTGTAAAGCTACCGCTGGCTAGCTGCAATTAATTGATTTGGATCTGGACTTTGTCTATCCATGTTGTCTACCAGGACACAATGACAACAGAGACATACCTTGAAGTGGACATGTTTTTTCTTGTTCTTTATTTTTTTCCTTTCTTTCTTTCTCTTGTTATTGTTTTTAAATAAGTGAGAATATGGTGTCTAGCTTTATTTTTTTCTGTTTTTGGATTTATTTATTCCTTCTTTCTCTCATGTCTTATTCACCATATTTCCAAAGTTGACACTATCTTCCTTTGTCCTCCAGCCTGGCTTCTAAATGCTCTCTCTTTTTCTCCTTCTGTATCATTTTTCCTAGCACCTTTTAAATTTTCTTCCCTGGGGATAAAATTACCATACTGGGGGATTATGTACTCCATACGATTTTCTGGGTTTTGTAGATTTTTGCTACATAACCACAAGTCTAGTTCCTAGAGTAAAAGGTGTGAAATTAATAGTTATTTCAGTTTGCGTTTTCTAGGTTATGTGTCATGGTGTTGTTATTGCTGATTGGATCACTTTAGCCAAAGTGACATAGTTGTTTTCCTGGTACACCAAGACGAAGATTGCTTAAAGGTCTCAAAAAATATTTTAGTGTCCACAAAAAGGGGCTGCGCTAAGTTCACAAAAACTTCTCATCCTCAATAAATTGAAGAGGTAGGATCTTGCAAAAGACTCAAAATCCAAAAGATAGCTATACCTGGAAGATACTTCTGAGAAGTAGTCATTTCCTAAGGGCTCTAAATACCAGCAATAAAGCAATTCCCAATAGGCAGTTTACAAGCATAAACTCAGAAATTAAAGAAAGAGAACAACAACAAAAAAATACAGAAAAAGAGAAGGCGTTTAAACAAGGTAGAACCATGGAATTCCTGCTTCCAAAGGCAAATCTAGGAGCTCTGAGGTGGAACAATCTGAAAGCCATGCAAATGGGCCTTCTGAAGTGATAACAATGGAAGTAACAAAGCAAATGAATGAAGCTCTGGAAAAAACTCAAATCAGAAATAATTTCTTAGATAGCTAAAGAGATGGTTACTTTGATAAGAGACCTGTTTAGTGACTCTAGAGTAGACACAAATAAAAATATAGAGGAGCAGAGGAAAATAACTGAAATGATAAATAAAAACATAGGAATAAAATGAAATCCATGAAACAGATTCAAATAGATATCCATGAAATTAAAAATTCCATTGAAAGTATACACAGCAGAATGAGCCAATGTGAAGACAGAATCTCAGATAACTTTGTGGTTAATGATAATGGGAAAAAAAAAGATCACTTAAAAAATAGGAAGGGACTATGAGGAATCAATCCAGCAGCTTGTAGATGGTGCAAAGAAGAATGACATAAGAATGATGGAGTTAGTGAGAAGATTGGAGATAGCACAGACAACATAAAAATCCTGCTCACAGAAGGCATGGTAGAAAACATCCTAAGAAGGGAAAAAGGATCTGATGTACACATAAGTGAGGCATAGAAAATTACAATTAGGCATGATAAAAAAAATCTGTGTTAATGAATATATCCCACAAATCTATCCTAGAAATTCAATACAAGAGCAAAATATTAAAAGCAATTAGAAGAAAGAAACAAGGTCCATCAGAATCACAGCAGATTTCCCAACACAAAACTTCAAGTCAAGGGAAGCTTGGAGTGAAGTATTTGAAGACTGGTGTACTTCACAAAACAAATCTTTCAAAAATGGTTGAGAAATAAGGTACTTCCATGACAAAGCACAGGTGAGGAAATTCATGAATACCAAGCTAGCCCTCCAGAATTTTTGGAAGGAAATTTTATTTAACAATGACTATAGCTTCATGAACCACAACAGAATGAATCCATTAAGCAAGGCAAACAATTCAACAGAGAGGTGAAAGGGGAGCCAAAACCAGAAAGATAACATGACAAGGATAAGTAAATACATATCAATTACAACTATCATTGTTAATGGTCTCAATTCACCAAGCAAAAGAAACATACTGGCACAACGTATTAAGAAGCAAGATCTTGGGGGCCAGGGAGATAGCTCAGCAGAATAAGTGCTTGCCTGGTAAGTGCAAGGGCCTGAGTTCGATCCCTGGTTCTGCCAAAAAAAAAAGAAGCAAGATCTAAAAATGCTGCATACAAGAAATATAATTTGTTTATTTATTTAAACATATTTAATTTCTAAAGAGACTCATAGACTAAAAGTTGAAAGATAGTAGTCTATTATCACACAAAGTGGTTTTGAAGCCAAGACTAAGACAAAGAAGATCACTACAACACTGTAAAGGGAGAGATCCTAGCAGAAGAGATAACAATCATATTTACCAATGTAACAAATACCAGCGCATGCAACTGTAAGAAACAAGTATCATGAAAAATCAAATAAGCACTAATATAATTTTAATGGGAGAACCCCAATACACACCTTCAGAATAGATCAACTAACCAAAAAAAGCAATAATATCATAGCTGAACCAAACTTTTGAACAAATAGACTTAATGGACACCTACAGAGGGTCCCACCCCACATCAGAATGCACATTCTTCTTAGCTGCACATAGGATGCTCTCCAGAATAGACCATGTCCTACGTCACAGAATATGTTTAGGAAAATCCAATGGAATTATAGTTAATCCATGCATATTATCAGAACATAGTGTAATGAATTTGGAAATCACTGGCAAAAGAAACCACAGAAACTTCATAAACACATGGAAATTAAATCATACCTTTCTGAACAAGCGTTGGGTTACAGGTCAAATTAAAGAAAAAAAAAGTTTCTACATTTAAATGACAATGTCAATACAACAAACCAGAAGTTATGGACTCATGAGACACAATGAAATCAGTCCTGCAAAGGCAATTTAAAAAGGTGAATTCTCATATCAAGAAAACATTCATAAAGAAGAAGTTAAATTATCACTATTTGCAGACGACATGATACTTTACTTGGAAGACCCCAAAAATTCCACCAAGAAACTCCTAGAACTGATACGGAAATTCAGTAGCATAGCAGGATACAAAATCAATACGCAGAAATCAATAGCATTCCTCTACACAGATAACAAGCACACTGAAAGGGAAACAATAGAAGCAATACCTTTTACAATAGCACTGCAGAAAATGAAATACCTTGGGATTCACTTAACCAAGGAAGTCAAAGATCTTTTCACGGAAAATTACAACACCCTAAGAAAAGAGATTATGGAGGATTTCAGAAAATGGAAAGATATTCCATGCTCCTGGATAGGAAGAACCAACATCTTGAAGATGGCCATACTCCCATAATTGCTGTACAGATTTAATGCAATCCCTATCAAACTGCCACCAACATACCTCCCAGATATAGAGAAATCAATCCTAAAATTTATTTGGAACCACAAACGACCTAGAATAGCAAAGGCAATCTTGGCCTATCAAGACAAGGCAGGAGGCATCACAATTCCTGATTTGAAATTATTCTACAAAGCCACTGTGATAAAATCAACATGGTATTGGCAACAAAATAGACCTGAGAATCAGTGGAATAGATTAGAGTATGCAGAGGCATCTACGAAAACACTCAGCTATCTTATCTTCGACAAAGGGGCTACACAAGCTCACTGGAAGAAAGATAGCTTCTTTAACAAATGGTTCTGGCAAATATGGCTCTCTATATGCCGAAAACTAAAACTTGACCCAGCTCTAACACCATGCACTAAGTTAAAGTCAAAATGGATTGAAGATCTAAACATTAAAACAGAAACACTCAATCTCCTGGAAGAGAAAGTAGGAGGAACTCTTGAAGACATAGGGGTAGGTAAAGAGTTCATGAACAAACACATATTTACAAGGGAAGCACTTGAAAGAATCAACAACTGGGATCAACTCTTCTTAAGGAGCTTCCGCATGTCGAAAGAAATTGTCAACAGAGTGAAAAGACAACCCACAAACTTTGAAAAAATCCTAACTAATAAGCAATCAGACAGAGGACTACTGTCTAGAATATATAAGGAACTAAGATATAACAGGGCCCTCAAATTTAAAGACCCAATTCAGAAATGGGCATATGAGATGAATACACACTTCTCAGAGGACGAAATTAAAGAAGCAAATAAATATATGAAAAAATGCTCCACATTGCCAGCCATTCGTGAAATGCAAATAAAAACAACACTGAGATACCATCTCACTCCAGAAAGAATGGCTACCATAAGGAAATCAACCAACAACAGATGTTGGAGAAGTTGTGGGGAAAAGCGAACACTTCTCCACCGCTGGTGGGAATGTAGACTAGTACAACCATTGTGGAGGTCAGTGTGGAGACTCCTCAAAAGAGTAGGACTAGAAATCTCATTCAAACCGGCTATCTCCCTACTGGGAATTTTCCCAAAGGATCTGAAAACATTGTATCATAGAAATATATGTGTACCTATGTTTATAGCAGCACAATTTGTGATAGCAAAATCTTGGAAACAACCAAGATGTAGCCGGGCGTGGTGGCGCATGCTTGTAATCCCAGCACTCGGGAGGCTGAGGCAGGAGGATTGTTGTGAGTTCGAGACCAGCCTGAGCTACAAAGTGAGCTTAAAGCCAGCCTGAACTGCATAGCGAGACCCTGTCTCAAAAAGACAAAAAAATAAAAAATAAAAAATAAAAATAAAGTCATCCGAGGTACCTCTTTAAAAAAAAAAAAAAAAAAAAAAGAACCAACCAAGATGTCCATCAAATGAGGAATGGTTGAAAAAGACGTGGTATTTCTATATAATGGAGTATTACCCAGATATTAAGAATGATAAGTTTGAAGCATTTATACTGAAGTGGATCCCACTTGAACATATACTCATAAATGAAATGAAGCAGACACACATGTGTAAATATCATATAGTCTCCCTAGTATAACAAGCAAAAAGCAGAAATACAAAAGGAAATGTACAACAAGTAAAATCAATTGAGTCAGATAAGGCAAAGTGAATGGCTTATGCTGCAGGATACTAATCAGCTTTTCTTCTGGATGGTTAACAACCTATGTTCACAAGTCAGAGTTGGAGAAATAGAAGAGCCACAAGGTCAGCCAACATTTTGGACCTAGCCTTTCAAGGTCAGCGAAGATTCAGGACATAGGAGAACCTGTACTGCAACATCATGAAACTCAGGTGAGCTCCAAATTTTCTGAACAAGGAGATTATGGAGCCACAGAGGAAAGAGATTGAAGTTCTACAGTGTGCCTGGGGAGAGTCACATGGAGAGAAACCTTTCTCTCAAGCTCTCACAGAGAGCAAACTGGTCAAGCATAGGCCGTGACTCATCCACATGGATGACACAGACAAGGAATCTAAAGAATAATGTACAGGACTACAAGATAAACCCTGAGAGGACTTCACTGACCACATAAGAAATATAAAGTTCAGGTGTTGGTATATAAGTCTTGATCTATCTGGGTCTTAACTATCCAGCAGAAAAGTATAAAAATGAAGAATACATCGTGGGTCCATAATATTAAGCTGAGCTGTAAATGGCTATGGTCTACAACTTCTTTGAATAACTCACTATTGTTGTGGAATGCTGGCCTGTGTTGGATTGTGGTGTCGAGTTTAAGCACCTAAGTTAGTTGAATGACAATGGAGCGCCCACCTTAGACAGCTGTAGACAAAGGAAGGGGTATGGAGGAAAAAATCATGATGTGTGTGTATAGGCATCCAATACAGTTGGGAGAGATAACGCTGTGCTTCTACATAATCCTATGAGAGGCAAGATCTGTACTAATGGTGGTTGGACAGGATATTATGTCAGTTTCTAGTACTATGGTCATCCGCTAGGAAAATAATTATTGAATTTTTGATATAATTCAGGTATAAAAAATAAGATAAGTAAGCAGCTACAAAAAAAAAGTAAGCAGCTACACTCTTAATTTACTGATAAGAGACATCTGCTAAAATAATATCTGTAAATATAATATCATTTATGCACCTTGTATGATACCAAAACATTATGAAAACAGTTTGCAATGTATTAATTTATTGAATCTGTCTTGTTAAGGTGTCTTGAAATTGTCTGATTGATATTTGTACTTCAATAAAATAAAAAATAAATAAAAAATAGTAAGTATAAAAAAGAAAAGAAAACATTCAGAGCTCAAATAACTTAATGTTGAATTTCTTGTTTCCAGAAAAGGAAGAACAGATCAAGCCCAAAGCTTGCGTAAGGGAGGAAATTATAAACATCATAGCAGAAATCAGTGCAGTGGAGTTTAATGAAACAATACAGAAGAATCAATGAATTGAAGAGTTGATTCCTCAAAGGATTGAATAAATGGGAAAACTGTAGTCAATTTTACCAAAATACAGGAAAAAAAGTCTCAAGTACAAGCAATACAGAATGACAACATTAAATTTACAACAGATTATGCAGCAGTCCAGAAGATCATGAATACCCATGTTGACAACCTATATTCTAATAAGCTTAGAAATGCAGAATAAGTGGGAAGATTCTTAGATACATGTGAATTACCAAATCTGAAGCAAGAAGACCCAAAAACTATAAGTCAGTATCAGCCCGTTAAATTAAAGACGTGATTAAAAACCTACCAACAAACTAAAGCCCAGCTCTTAACAGATTCACTGCTAATTCTATAAGAAATTTAGAGAAGACCTACTGCTGCTACTTCTCAGATGTTTTAAGGAAATTGACAGAAATGATACTCCCAAATTCATTCCTTAAAGCAAGCATTATCCTGATACCAAAACCAGAAAAGGATCAAACCAAAAAGGAGAACTACAGAGTAGTCTTCCTAATGAACATAGACACAAAAATTCTCAATAAGAAGACAGAATGCAGCAAATGATCAGCAAATTATCCACCGTGACCAAGTGGGATGCATCCCAGAGACCCAAGAATGGTGCAACATAAGCAAATTAATGAACGTGCTACACCATATGAACGAAGCGAAAGACAAGAACCTATGATCACCTCAAGAGACGCACAAAAGGTGTTCGATAAAGTCAGACACCTTTTCATGAAAAAAACCCAGAAGAAAATTGGAATAGGTGGTTTTATCTCAATCCACTAAAAGCCATTTATAACAAACCAGCAGCCATTATCATACTAAGTGAACAAACATTGAAAAATTTTCACTTTGAAGTCAGGCACAAGACAAATATTTCCACTGTCACCAGTCTCTTATTCAAGATAGTTCTAGAAACAGCAACCAGAGTCATTAGACAAGAGAAAGGAAAGGAATAAGGATAGTAAAAGCAGAAGTTAAATTATCATTTACAGATTACATGGTACCCTACATAGAAGAACTCAAAAACTATCAAAAGATTTCTAGATTTAATGAGTAAGGTCAGTAGTGTTACTAGATAGGAAGTCAATACTCAAAAATTAATAGCCTTTCTACACACAAAGAACAAACTCAATGAATGAGGAATGAAGAAAATAACACCTTTCACAATGGCATCACAAAAATGAAATATTCAGGAAGTATGAAGAAAGTAAAAGACCTATGCACTCAAAATTACAGTGCTCTGAAGAGGTAGCAGAGGGTTTCAAAAATTGCAAAGATATTCCTTCCTCATATATAGGAACAACCTACTTTGTGAAAATAACCATACCTCAAAAAATTGTTTTCTCTTCTTCTTTTTTTTTTTTACAGAGCACAAATTTTTTTTTTTAAATTAGAAATGATACCAAATTTCATTAAGCAAAACGATAGGACTTCAGCAATGGTTGTTACACTGAATATTGTCTTCAAGTTAGTTGCTAAGGGGCTAGGAAGGTAGCTGTGTGACTCAAGCACCTAACTGGCAAGCACAGGGCCTGAGTTTGATCCACAGTACCAAAATAAACAAACACACAACCTCACAAATCAGCTGTTAAAAATACCAGATATAAGCATACAAAATTGGTAAAAAAAAATTAAGGGGAAGAGAGAAAATAATTAAGCAATCACTGCTCCTTTCAATAGGCTAGCAGAAATCAGCAATACAATTATTTTAATCATATATACATACATGATATATATCATATATATATTAAATATATATTAAATTTAATATATATATATATTAAATCTCTATATATTAGATTTAATGTAATCCGAATCAAAATTCTGACAACATATCTCAGAATTGGAGAAGACATTCCTAATATTATTTTGGAAGCAGAAGAGACTTACAATAGCAAAGAAAATTGTAACAAAATCAAGGCAGGGGACATCACAGTCTCTTACTTGAAGCTACCACAAAACCACCATGCTAAAACAGCATGGGACTGACAAAATAAAACAGTGGGTTAAAGGATGAAATTACTAAAATGCAGAAACAACTCCAGACAAACTCACCCAGATTTTCTGTGATGAAAGAGGCAAACAGCTTCATTAGAAGAAAGATAGCCTATTTAATAAACGATGCTGGAAACATTGGCTTCCCACACACTGAAGATTAAACCTAGACTTTTACCTTTCACTATGTACTAAGTTAAAATTGAAATGGGTTCAAGTTGTAAATATAAAAAACACTAAATGTTCTAGAAGTTAAAATAAGTAGAATTCTTGAAGGCCTTGGTGTAGGCAGAGACTTTATGAACAAAGCCCAAATTGCACAGAACTGTGCAAGAACAAAATATCAACAATGGCGATCTTAGCTTATTAAAAGGTGTTTGCACTGTGCGAGAAATCGCCAACAGATTGAAGAGACAGCCCACAGTGTGGGTGAAAAATTACCAGCTGTTCCTCAGACAAAGGGCCACTATCTGGATTATTTAAACAAAACAACAAAAATCAGATCCCCAAAGTGAACAACTCAATACAAAAATGGACATCTAAAATAAGTTGGTGAAGAAGTAAAAACAACAAATAAATATATTAAAGGTTACTCAACATCACTGGTAATTCAGGAGATACAAAGTAAAGCAACACTGAGATTCCATTTTACTCCAGAAAGACTAGTTATACAACAAATCACAAATGCTAGAGGGTTGTGGTGAAAAAGGAACTCTTCTGCACTGCTGGTGGGAGTGTAGACTGTACAGTCAATGGGGAAATCAATGTGCAGATTCCTCAAAAAACTAGGGGTAAAGGTTTCATTTGATCTAGCTACTCTCATGCTTGGCATTTTCCCCAAAGAATTAAAGACATCATGTCACAGTGACACATGCCTCTCCTTGTCTATAGGGGCACAGTTTGTAGTTGCTGAATCTTGGAGACAGCTCTAAGATTCAACAAATGGATAAAGAAGATGTGGCTCTTTCTTACAATGGAGTACTATTCAGCCAGAAAAAGATGGTTTTGAGACATCTCTAGGTAGATGGATAGACCTTGAGAACATATTCTTAAGTAAATTGGATGCACATGAGTAACTACCACAGCTTCTCTGGTGTGGGAAATAAAAAATGTAAACGAGGACCAAAATGTACAATAGATATTGCACAATAGGAAGCAAATGTGGAGATGGGAAGGGGACTAGGGAGGGTGAGTGGGAAAGGAAGGAAGTGAAAAGAAAGGAGAAAAAGAAAAGATGAAAACAAAGCCTTTGTAAATGGAAAGGGGAAGAGAGATTCAAAGGAGGAGAGGAAATCAAGACGTGTCCGGCACAAGCACAATTTCCCTATGATGAATGAGGATATTATGCACATCTACACTGTACCAATGAGCTTTACTAGTTAAAAAAGAAACCAAAAGACGTCATGCAGACCTATGCAGGATTAAAACACTAAGTCCAAACTTAGATATAGCAATATTTACTATGATCAGAAGGTTGAAATGTAAAAAAAATTTTACATATACCTGGAAGTAAACAAGTGATGCTTCAATTTTGATAGAGAATTAAACAAAAATGCTGGAGTATCCAACTGTAATTAGCTAAACTATGTATCCAGCAAATGGACTTAACAGGAACTTAACCACAGCTGCAGAGAGTTCTATTCACTGACCAGGAGGTATGCTACAGAAAATTTGGGTACTGACAGGGAAAAGGATTAAAAACAGAAGAAATGGAAAAGGTGCACAGGATAAATCAGAGCTCATAGCAATCTGGAGTCCTAGGAGAAGACTTGGAGAAAAGACTAAAAATAAAAGAGTGAAAACTAATAAAGCCAAAAGACAAAAATCTTAACATCAGTGAGAAATGTGAAATGCTATTTTTAAGGAAATGCCATCTGTACTGAAGCCTCAGGACAATAGAGAACATAAAACCAGATGACAATGGCTATATTCATTGTACCAACATACAGTTAGTGCCAACTTGGAATTCTAATCCTGGCAAAGACAGCTATCTGGGGAAGACATTTTGGGACAAGTGAGACATTTGCAAAGAGCAGAACTGCTCTCTTGAAAGGGTGGCATTCTGCCCATGGGCAGAATGAAGTGGGTTCAAATCTGCAGTATTAGAAAGGTAGCAAGGATCGGGGAACAAGGTGTGATATGGAAGGAGGGTGAGAAGCTCAGAGGACTTCAGCCTGCACATGTTAAATTCCTGCTTAGTATACCCAGCAACAGCATATATGAGGCAGGACAGGGAGCTAGCTTATCTGAAGACCTTTGACTGGGAAGGATCTTGGTGGATATTGTAGCTGTTATCCTAACAATGGTGAAGCAAACCCTGCGGCACCAGGCAAGAGGATGGAAGCTGCAGGCAGTGAAGCAGAGCGTTACCAAAGCTGTAATCGATGGTGTTAGCAAGGTGACCTTACCAGTAAACACAGTATTATAAAACAGGAGTCAAAATGTGATATGTGCATGCTGTTCCCCATAATGAATGTATTTAATATGAATGGTGTCTCAGTTACTTTTCTCTCATTGCTGGGATAAATATGCAACCCCCAGAATGAAGGAAGGAGAGGTTTATTTAGCTCACAGTTACTAGAGGTTTCGGTCCAAACTCAGCTGGCTCCAATGCAGACTGGCACAGGGCAGAGGACCTCCTTTCATGGCGGCAGCAAAGAGCAGAGGGCAAATGCAGTAGTAGCAGCAACAAAATGGCAACAGAGAGAAAAAGCCTGTCTCTCTGATATTGTATTCAGGTTCTCTGCCCCAGGCTGGTTGTAGCACTCACACGCATAATCCCAGAAGTACTAAGACCCATAATCCCAGTGGATCACCAGATAATCCCAAACTCTAGAAGTCCCTACCCCACGACTTCATGAGGCTTTGGGGGGACAACTAGATACAAACCATAACAATATGGCAAATACATTCTAATACAATATTGTTTTTAAAATTGAAATTTGTATACATAGTGAAATGTTAATACATGCTTTACCTTAAGCACTTAGTTTTTGTGACGAGAATACTTGAAATCTACCATAATGCTTCTCAAGTATAAGGTACACTGCTGGCAAAAGCAGTCACCACCTGTACAATGAACAGATGAAGAAAATACAGTGAATGTGTGGATGTGTACCAAGCTTTGCAACTCAGCAGAGGATAGAAGAAAACCTTGTCATTGCTAGTGACATGGTTGAACCTAGAAAACCTAGAGGATGCTAAGTAATGCCATTCAGCTGGACAGAGAAAGCAAACCTCGCACGAGCTCACTTCTATGTGGATCCTGAAACCGCTGAACTCACAAAATCTGAGAGTCAAAGATGGTTATCAGGCACTGGAGTGGGCAGGGAGGGCAGGACGCAGCTGGGGATGTCAATGGTATGGGGCAAAGCGTCCTCCAGATATGGCGAACAAGGTGGTTGACAACAGTTTGAAGAGGATTGTCTTTACTTTTACTGCTTGTAAATCACACACACACACACACACACACATGCAAAGTGAAATAAATTTGTCTAATCATTTTTAAATGAGAGCATGATTTAAAAATAACAAAGGTTCACTTATCCACCTAACACTGGCAGGGAAGGGAACCCTGATGGACAACAGCACCAGCGCCAAGAACTTAAATTCCATGGAGGGTAGGATACAGGAGGATCCACCCGTCTTCCAGGACAAGACAGATACATGTTATCAGTGATTTTTCCCTTGTACAGTAGATGAATTGGTGCAGATGAAGACAAACACCACTAGAGCCTACAAGGACCTGCGGTGCCTGCCAATATCTTACCCTAGTTTCATTCCTAAATTATTCCTCAGTTCTTCTGTTTTGGCCACATTCACATTTTTTGGGCTTTTAATTAGACTATTAGCCTAAATTGGTTTTTGAAAATAATTTCTTAGTAATTTCTTCTTGGTTAGTTTTACATGTCTCCTGTGCATTTCTTTTTCAAGGGTATTCTAATTATATAAAAAAAATCAAAGATTTGTAGTATTCATTGAACTCTCCGACAGAATTTTGGATGACAGAGAAAAATTGATACATCTTGAAGTAGGTCTTCCAGATTTTTTTTTCTTTCCCCTTGCTGTGGAGCAAAGCAAAGGAGAGAGTTGGTTTTGACTGAAATCTGCTCTTCATTCTATAAGCAGGGATTCAAGAGATTTGGCCATGTGATCTGGGTGAGAAGCTTCAATTTTGTGTTTTTTAACTCCTCATTAGGGCCTAATTAAAAATTTCTCATCTTTCCAGTTCAAGGTAAGAAGAGAAGATGAACAAAACAGCAATGCATAAAAGACCTTAAGGAAATCAGAGAGAAAAGAAACACATCGTAAAACTTACATAAGTGGTGCTGATTTTCCAAATTTCTTCAATGGCAAAGGACCGTACTTTTTCTCTGTATGATAGAGACCGTCAAGAAAAGCCACACTGGTGTGTATTTTGCTCCGCAAGGATACCAGGGCAGTCTTAGAAGTGCAAAACTTTGCATGCATGAGCAAAGGCCAAAGATAAGGCCCCCGAGGATGTGAGTGACATGGGGACATTTCAGCCAGCAGTGGATTCTTTCATTGGCCCCAAACAGGGTAAAGGGCTGGGGAGATGGCTCAGTAGAATGAGTGCTTGCTTGGCAAGTACAAGGGCCTGAGTTCAATCCCCAGTTCCACAAAAATAAATAAATAGATACATAAATAAAACAAGGTAGAAAGATTGTGAATGTTAGCAGACCATTGGGTTCATAGAGCAGTAAGATGAATCTCTTTCTCTCTCTCTCTCTCTCTCTTCTTTTCTCATTTACAACTATCTGGCTACCTATCATCCATATGTCAATTTATCAACATCCTCTTTTTCTTGTATTTTAAAATTTAATTTCAATTATTTTATTTTATAAAGAGAATAAAAAATAGTAAAAAATATCAGAGATGGTACAGAATTTCATTCACAAAATAATAGGAATTCAACAATGGTTGCTGTATTACATAATGCTGTCTTCAAGTTAGTTGTTCAGATTGCCAGATAAAAGCACACAAAATTTGTAAGAAAAATTATAAGAAATTAAAATGGAGAAAAAAATTAAGCATTAATTGCTCCTTTCAATAGATCAGCAGAAGCCAGCAGTGCATTACTGAAGCTACTCTGTATATGCAGCTAAATACATCTTTTTCCATTTTCTTCTTACTTTATTTTGTCTTTTTCCTAATCCTGCTTGTTTTTTCTCTTTAAACAGATTCCTTCCTTTTCACAATAGCTATTGTACATTTTAGATTTTATTTACTCTTTCTGGTTCTCGCACTAGAGAGCTGATATTATGTTTGTACATGGGGCTCTGATTGATTTCACTTCCAAGTATGGACTTTGGTTGCATCCATTTACCTACAAAAGCCTCCAGTTTATCTTGTTATATCTGGATAATGCTCCATTGTGTAAAAATACCACGTCATTCTCATCCAGTCTTCAGTTGACAGGCACATACCTATCTTTGTCTCCATACCCTATATAGAGCCTAGGATTCGGAGTAAGCGCACATGCCATCTGTGCTCCTCCCCTCCCTTGGAACAGCAGGCTGGGAAGTAGTCAGAATGGCTTCAGTCTTCGGTAGAATATTTGTGCTATTGGGAATCTCCATCTTTGTTCTTCAGGTCAATCACTGAGAGGTAGAGGGCAAGCCACACTATGTAGAGTGATGGGCTGGCTAGAGTGTTATTCTATCAAAGAAATTTTTTCTCAGCGACCTCCACAGTGGCTGATACTTGCCAGCTTGCCACTATCACATTACTTAAATGATGACTCTAAGTCAAAACGTATTTTGCAGAGATAGTTTGGTTTGGGTTATGACATTACTCGTACTTAGAACAGAGATATGCAGACAATTCTAAGAGCCTCTGATGCCTGGGAAGGGTCACTCCTAAAATCTGGGGTACACAGAATACCAGAAGCAGTGCCAACAAGGCCCTGTGCTCATCCCCCTGCTACAAGGGCTCAAGGAAAAGGTACAGTGCGGGGAGGTTCTTGTCCTCTAAGCCCAGGAGTGTACGGTATGGGCTGGGCCTAAACTAGAACCACCAGGCTCTGTGCATATTAGGCCTGGGGCCTCAAGGAGGGGGCTCATCCTCAGGGTCCCCTCTTTTGGCTGGAGCCAGGAGACTCATCTCCCTGAACCCCAGATTCAAGGGAGCAACACTCAATGAATTATTCCTCTGCATAAATGATATCACTAAATTGTAGTTTCCTTGAAAATAAAATAGGGGAAACAGTGGACCTTGCATTACAGAGCTGATGTCAAATTCTTAGTGCAATCAAATAGAGGTTATTTCACTACTGTAATAGCTAGTAGTGTGGGTCAACTTGTCTGGGCTGACAGATGCCTAGGTATCTATGGAAGCATGATTTTTGAATGTGTGTGTGAAGTAGTTTCTAAAAAAGGTCAGGCCTTGAGTCTGTAAGATAAGAAAAGATAATTTGCTCTCACTTGTGCCAGACGGCATCCCCTGAATGGACAATGGTCCAAATAGTTAAGAGGAGAAGGAATATGCAACCATCACCTGTGATATGTCAAATTGACTGATAAGAAACATGTGGCAGATTTGTAAAGTATATATCTGAGTCTGTCCAGATGGGTCATGGGCCGTGACCTTGGGTCTATGTCTGTTCTCTCACCCCTTCTGTGGCTCTTCCCCTGCTCTTCTTCCTTCTCACCATGAACAAAAGGGCTTTCCTCCATCAGGCCCACCTGCCATGAAATCTCTGCCTTGAAGCAGGGTCGCTGTGAACTGAACCCTTCAAACCAAATGTGCTTACTTAAATCTCTTCTCATTTAAATTGTAAGAGCTGGATATTGCATTGCAGCTGCTTTTCTCTTGAGCGAGGATGTCTATTTCCCTGTGTCTGGGAATCTGAGCTCCTCTGGTACCATAGCCCACCCTCAGCCTCCCAACAGCACCACCTACTTCCTGGCCTCTGGCTGGAGACCAACCCATCCCCACTCCCCTCCGAAGTATACCGCTCACAGAGGGCAGATTGGGGTACGTCTTGGCCTCGTAATTTTATTGGCTAAGTCCCACAGGCAATTCTTCATGTATATAAATTCTTTCTTATATATTGCTTTGGAGAAATCTGACCAATTTAATTATGCCTCTGACTTTCCACTACAGAGGTGAGAGTTTGGAGAAGTAGAATTCCACTGATTGGAAATTATTTGCTGACAATTATTAGAGTAGGCCACGATGTTTGAGAAATATTTAGGAACCAGGAGAAACAAACAAAATGCAAAAGAGCACTCACATCCATGTGACGATTTCATTTCGACCTGCTCTCATGTCTCTATTTGGTTGGATTCTGTATTTGTTTGTAGGAAACTGGCAGCATTGTGGCAGAAAGGAAATGTGTCAGATTTAGAAACACTGAACTTTCCTAAAGACATTTACAATCAAATCTACATATGTCCATAAGTCAGTCACTTATTTATTCTAGCATTCTGGCATTTATTGTGCTGTGATGCTCCTGCTGTGCCCAAGTAAACATCAAAGGATGAGTCTACCAGGGGAGAGACAGAAATAGGATGTGTTCTCCTGGTTACAGCCTAAGGGAGTAGTTTACTTGTGTCTCTTTAAATAGTTTACTTGTGTCTCTTTAAAGATGGTGGCAAGTGTTCTGAGAGAAAGTGTGTGGTAAAAAAAAATAAGAGAAAGAAAGTGTGTGGTGTCAGATGAAGACAAAAGGGTGGGTCTGAGGATCCCTTTTTGACGTGTTCTCCTGTCAGGGGTGAGCCAGAGAAGGCTCATCAGAGGATGAATGCTAGTAGATAGCTGCCGTACCATCGGGGTTGCATGTTACCACAGTAGCGGGCTGGGCCTGGGCTACAACAATGTGTAGCATTTGAGCAGGGCTACACTGCAATGGGAAGGTGACATTGGCTTCTCTCGGGACCTCTCCTGCAGCCTTGGGGACTCCTTGAAAATGGTTTGAGCCACTGTCTCCTCGTGTTAAGTGCTGAATTAAAAATAGTCTAATCTTTCTGTGAGGAGAAATAAAAAGCAGCAAACACGTGAGTTCAAACACATGGATCTTGGCACCATGCGGAAACTCCATCAGTGTTCTATCATTTGGAATCTGAGAGGAGAAATAAAGTGCCAATCACCGTGAGTCTGAATGCTTGGGCAGTGCTGCAGGAGACAGGCCTCGATGCCTGTTTAAATAAGATTCTTCATGCATGACAGCTTTTCAAGTGAATTATTTCCCTGGTTTATGCTTAACTGTCTTATGAAACTACAATTTACCTAAATTTTGTTAAATATAGAATATAACCATGAAAACAATTCTTAGGGATTTTCACTGATGTGCATACTTGCTTTTTTTCTATAGGAACTCCCAAGTGAGCCTATTGTCAAGGCCTGCTCTGCAGGCACAGGGGCATCCACACACAGGAGGGAGCCCTCCCAGACTGAGACTCGAGAAGTGCTGGGAGCTCTGCTCTCATCTGTGTCGGAGAAGGGCTGTGCTGAGATTCTGGAGATCCTGGACAGACAAATGAGGGCTGCAGACCCTCCCCCCTGATCCCAGGCATCCCAGGGTGCCCTGATCCTTGACTTTTAAGCACTGATTTTAATGATCTTTTAAGGTAACCCTAATAATATGTGGTTGCCAGTTACTCTGCTGAATTTTATTCTCATTTGCATTCTCTGAGGGTGATTAATACTTCTGTGGAATGATTGAGGAAACCATGATTTACAGAAGTAAAGCAACATATGCAAGGTCAGATAAATAGCAAGTGGAAGACCTTGGCTTCAGCTTGGCTTTATGGCACAAGGTCCTGTAATGGGCAGAACCCATGAACTAGATGAACAGCTCAGAATCTTCTCTCGACTCTCTCCCCATAGGTATTAACTGTCATTCACACACCATGTGCCCTTCCTAAAACAAACTCTTCTTTCTTTTTGGAATAAGGCTTCTGGTTTCATCAACATCATTCAGTTGCAAGCATTTGTGCTCTACTTACTTTGTGTCAAGCATCCATCAGAGAAATCCAAAGGTACATTTAGGTTATGTGAGTCAGACATTCTTTTAATTGCGAGCTGCTGTGTTGCAGAGCATTTGGAAATGGATGCATGAGTTCACGCAGTCTTGTTTATTTAAGTAAGCATTGCCCTCAAGGGGATAGTTAGGTTAAATTACTCAGAAGTAGGGACCTGAATCTTGCCTTAATTAAAAGCTCTCCAGTCATCACATGGTTTAGGACTAATTTGAGCACAGAGACCCACAGAGTAAGAGAGATTTAGAAAGCTAATGAGTGTCACATTGCTTGGCAATTGCTTGCCTGCATTTGACTAGCTATTTTCTCACATAAAGTATTAAATTAAAATTTTGACGAGGAACAAAAACAATGTGAAATCGAATGTGCAGATCGTAGAACGTGAAAAACTGGTCAGAATTCTATCAGCTGGAATTTGGGAGAAGAAGTGGGGTGTGAACAACCATTGAAATCTTCAACCTTTACTATGGTCTTATAATACCAGGCTTCAAAAAATAGTTGAAATAAATTTAAAGATGCCCTATACGCAGTGTTCCAGGTAAACCTGAAGTAGCTCTCCTATCCTTGTTTAGTGGTAGATGCTTCATGTTTTAATAATTCAGTGAGTGGCTGGCAGTGCCTGGCTGAATGTCTACCCTCCTCATATGTAGTCCATCTCCTTGGGCAGAAAATAAGCTTTTCAGATCCAAAACTGAGATGTGTGTGGCCTAACATTGACATCCATATGCATTATCTTTTCAGATTACCTCTCGTTAACATTCACAGAACATTCATGCTTATACTGGGAGACAAATGTTCCCTAAATAAACAAAAATATTTTCAAGCCAGTACCTAAAAATAGCCTTTGAATGGCTTGGAAATTCTAGCACCTATGGATACTTTTTAGAAAATGTGTTTGGTACAGGGTCTCACTACACCGCTTGGACTTGTAGTGATCCTCCTGTTTTCAGCCTCCGCGGTGGTGGGATTACAGATGTGCTCCACTCCTAGTCTCTGTGGCCTGCTCAGAGCCCCCAGGGGTGGGGATGGTTTGGCATGTGGTGCGGGAGATTGAACTGGGGTCCCTGGGCTTGCAGAAGTAGGTACTTAGTCTGCTGAGCTACCTCACCGGCTCTCTTATTCATACTTATGAACATGAACAATGCATTTTCTCATTTATAAACATAAGGAAGTCAATGGCTACCTGGTATAACTTGGTAAAAACAAAAACAAAAAGAAGAAAGAAAAGAGACAAGAAAGAAAAGTAAAATAGGAGAGAAAAGTTCAGGTAGTCCAAATATTAGGTCTTTTACAAGAGCTGAAGCATCCTTTTAAGGGTTATCCCATTGTTTTGTGCCTTACCTAAATGTCTTTAATAATTTCTTATTTTTCTAACTTAGTAGATTATCCTGTACTTAAGTTTCTTTCTTTCTTTTTTTTTTTTTTTTTTTTTTTTTTTTTTTTTTTTTTTTTTTTTTTTTTTTTTTTTTTTTTTTTTTTTTTTTTTTTTTTTTTTTTTTTTTTTTTTTTTTTTTTTTTTTTTTTTTTTTTTTTTTTTTTTTTTTTTTTTTTTTTTGCTATGGGACAACTCTATGAGTAAGTACAATTGTTGGGGTATTCTATCCCAGTGGAAAGTATAAGCTATTTGGCTGAATCTCTGTTGAATTCAATGTATCCCAAATGTGATTTTACTGACAATAACTTAGTTGACTTTATAGTTTTTCAATAAGCTTTGATGTGGACTTGTATAGTTGCCTGATCCATTGGGCCACCTGTCTTAGTTATCCTACCTAACTACATCATTAAGTTGAAACCCAAGTAGCCTTCTCTCAAATTCTTAAAAAAAAGAAGAATGCTTGTCAGTGATTAACAGCTGGGAAAGATTTCACGTTTTTATTCCTATGGTTCACTGCTTCTCTTCAATCCTGCAGGCTTTATTTCTCTCTCATCATAAAATGTAGTTGGTTGATAGGGTGTAAAGAGGCCAGAGCATCCCTTGGCAATAGTGTAATTTTTATAAACTATGTCTTTATTTATACTATACTTAAAGTCACCATTATAATCTAGAGACCATTTTACAGGTATTATAGTCTACAGGGTTTTTCTCAGATCTCTTCATGTGGTACTCTTTCAACAGACTTTAAAGCCAATATTAAAAACTTGCCTTTTCGGGGCTGGGGAGATGGCTCAGTGGAATAAATGCTTCCCTGGCAAGTGCAAGGGCCTGAGTTCAATCTGCAGATCTGCCAAAAAAAAAATTCATTTGAGAGTAAGAACTTGAAGACTAGACAATGAAGAGAAAGCAAGGAGAAGAGCTAAGAAACATGACAGAGGCAAAGCCATACAGTTATATGTATAAGATGGATAAGGCAATGATCCTGAGAATCTTCAGAAGATTTTTGAATCTATCAGTTAATTTGGAAGGATTCTCACCCTGACTAACTATATATGCTGATTCCTGTGAACTAAGCAACTGCACTGAAAATGGCAATTTGTAATAGTAGGTTCATGCTTGGAGTGCCTTGTCATTCTGGTCCTCTGAATACGTGCTGCTTGTCATGACAGGCTGGTTGCTGCCATGCTGTCTGTCCAGTAGATGTTTTTTTTAAAAAGGAAGGGGGTGGTGAATGAAGGCAGGAGACAGAAAAAGGAGTGTTAGAGGACTGTCCTGCTACAATGCTGTATATGGTTAGATTTCTAAACTTATATGTAAACATATATAATTGTTTATTCCTATTTTTAAAATATATTTTAACTTTTTAAATTTTTTATGTTATATTTTGTAGGGACTTAAAGTTTAACATATCAGTACTTGATGAAAAATACCTGTTCCATGTTAAGCCCAAGATGTTTAATATTCAGAGGTTAAGCTCAACGGCTTAGATTGTACAGTAATAACAAACAGCTTCTCTTCTGGAGTGTTAACAACCTAAGTTTGAAGATCAAAAGTTAGAGAAAAAGGAGAGCTGCAAGGACAGCCAACATTTTGGCCCTAGTCTTGCAAGGTCAATTAAGACTCAGGACATAGGAGAACCTATACTGTAACATCATGCAACTCAGTTTTGTTCCAAATTTTCTGATCGAGGAGATTATGAGACCAAAGAGGAAAGTGATTGTTGATGAAGACTGTGCCTCAGGAGAGTCACATGGAGAGGAAACATTCTCTCAGGCTTTCACAGAGAGCAAATTGGTCAAGCAATGGCTGTGACAAATCCGCATGGCTGACACAGACAAAGGATCTACAAACTGCAGTAGAGGGTTCCAGAATAAATCTGGAGGGGATTTGACTGAACTTAATTAGATAAAAAAGCTACAATTCTTGTTATACAGGTCTTGCTTTATCTTGGTCTTAATCATCCAGCAGATAAATATAAAAATGAAGTAGAAAAAGTAAAGTAATATTATTATGCTGAACTGTAAAAGACTCAAGTCAACAACTCCTGACATTGCCAGACATATGGAAAACCCAATACTATTATGGACTACTGGACTATTTTGGAATATTTTACTGAATTCATACACCCATAATATTTAAATGACAAAACTGAACAAACAAGGGGATGCAACTGAACGACATTTTATATCTGTAGATTCCAAATAGTTAAGATAGACATATAGCTACATTCTCTTAATTCAATGAATGGAGGGATCTGTTTTAGTAGTATTTGTAAATAGAATATCATGTTTGCATCTTGTACAACAAATAACCACTAAGAAAACAATATGCAATGTATTAATTATTGAAACTGTCCTACTAATTTGATTTGAAACTGTCTCATTGCTATTTGTTTTTCAATAAAATTATGAGAAAAAAAGAATATTATTCAACCATAAAAAAACAAAACTAAAAACTTGCCTTTTCAAGGTAATAAATAGCAAGTCTGAGTTTCCAGTAAGAAAGTGTGTGTAGTGTATCTGAAGTTTGTAGTTTAGTACTGCTCAGCTCTCCTGCTTGTCCAGTTGGTATCAGTGAGCAGGAGAGAGAGATGGAAGACAGGAATGGTCTCAGGCACCAGTGCCATATCTTGCTTGACACCGGTTCTTCCATAACCTAGCAATAGAGTATTTCCCTCGCAAAGAAGTCTTTGCTTGTGAAAACCTCTTCCCTTGCACAAAAGTGTGGTAAAACCAGTACTTCTGAAATAATAGGCAAATGTGAGGAACATTGGGGTGATTGCTGTGTTAGCCCCCAAGTTTGATTGATAGCTTATTGATGGAAGAAAACATATCCAACATACTCTCATTTTGGTTCAAGCCACAGATACAACCTGTCTAGGGGAGGTTTCAAGAGTTTTTCTGATACGCTCCAGGTCCTCGACAATAACCCATGAACAGAGATAAGGATGCTCCAAACTAATTTTTTTTAAGGATCATTTCACCCAAAACCATGTCATAGTTTGAAATACTGATGTTGTTGTTTTGAAAGTCATACATCTGAGACAAAATTTTTCCTTTTAAGTCATGAAAAGTAAAAATTTAATTAAAATTTGTTTTTAACTAGGTAATAAAACATGAAAACATTATAAGAGATGACATTTCTGTAAAAGCACATGGGCCATTTTTGGGACAAGGTCATTGAATTGGCCAACTTCACCCTTCTAATGCTTATTTGGAATCTTGGTTTCTGCACAGAGACATAACCTTTGAGAGCCTTGACTGTGTCCATAGCTGATGAAACTTTTATAAACAATCCAGCCCTTGGGCCCTTGGGCCCTTGGGGATGCTCCGTTAATTTATTCCTCCTTATTCACTTTTTTTTTGTACAAGATCTTACTATGTAGCTCAGACTCCTAGCAATCCTCTTGTTTCAGCCTCCCCAATGCTAGGATTACAGATGTATGCAGGCCCTTAGACCACTGAGCTATCTTCCCCAACCCCTTATTCACATTTTAAAGAGCTTGCTTATTGGCCTTCCTTCCTGTTTTTCTCTATCTCTGAACATTTCTCCCATCCCCCATTCCCCTGCCCCTGCCCCTCTTCCGTACTTTGCATCTTCATCTCCGTCTACTTACTCTGTTCTTTCTCCTGCCTCACTCATTCTACTTTAGTCTGTCTCTCAAGAGTCTTCACTGTGGGATCCAACCTGAACTGAAAATGCTTGGTTCTTCAGCCATGGGTCCAATGACCCAGTAAAGTCTTCCCAGAACCTGAATGCCGGGCAGATGCCTTCCCAGCCAGGTAGATAAAGGGTCCAGGGGTGGCTGTACAGATTGGCCCCAGGATGATTTGACTGATGAGTGTTTTTACTTTTTTGTGACTAAAACCAAAACCAAAATCATGGAAACAGTAGAAATTGTAGCTCCAATTTGATCTTTTATTAGGCTGGGAATATTTAGTGTGCTATTTAACTCAACTATACCTCTAATACATTTTTCCAATCTAGGTCACATAAAAGGGTTCTGGGAACTAAAACTTGACCATATCTTTCTGGAGGGGCAGTCACCTGACTCCTCACAATGGAAGCTTTTGATACATTGTGCATGATGGCTGGTTTTGATTATTGACTTGGTCAGATTAGGAGACTTCTTGGGGATTAGAGCAGCATTCTTTGGGGTGTGTCACCAAAATCCAACATAGGGTCCTTGCCCCTTTCTCTGTGGGTCTTTCCAACACTCTGCTCCCTGACAGCCATGATTTGAGCAGCTTGGCCCCACCACACTCTTTCACCATGATGTTTCTTCGTTGGAGTAGCCAACTATGGAGTGAGAAATCTACAATTTCTACTGTTTCCATGATTTTGGTTTTGGTTTTAGTCACTATGAAGCCATGGTCCACAAGAAGCCTTTGATTCTTTAAACTATGCAGGTCCAACACCTTGGGCCAGCAGCAGAATGCAAATACTCCATGAATCAGTGCCTCAGCTGCCTTTCAGTGGGTGCTGTCTGTCCATGTGGAGGCAAGCCTTGCACTGCACCATGAGTGTGGTTGAGCACTGTTTCTAATCAGCACAAGGTGGCAGCTCACCCTCACTGGTTCCTGCCATCCTCAAGGCTTGGCTTCAGTGTGGGGCTCTGTTAGCATTCTCTTACCATCTGTCTAGCCCTGGCTGTCCCTTCCACATCTGGGGTCCTCTGCTGATGTTTCTTTTCCTTCGCTACCCTTCTTTCTGTGGCTCCATCTGTGTGTGAGGATTCATTATTAGGAACTAGACACTGTTCTACATACTTTCTAGAGTTTTGCTTATCACTCTTTCCCACAAACTTTGACATGGTCCCCGGCATCATTGGCACCTTGTTTTCTAGTGGAGGAGGTTCTTGACAAAGCTTGCTCTCAGCTCTGTTGGATAAAGCTCGGTACTCTTCTGAATGTCCTTGCTCTCCCAACTTCCCCTCTTCTTCTCTATTTCCTTTCTTTCACCAGAGCTGGTGTCTTTGTATGATTTGCTCATTGAGGTATGCAAATTACCTGGAACTCACTGAACGTTTCATAAGTATAAGTAATTGCAATGGTTTTATTTATGAGGAGTTATTTAGAAATTTGGCTTTAATTTTAAAAAAGTGGCATTTAAATTAATTCTCTCTGAGTAATGATATTGCACATGGAGGCACCTTGGAATGGTGGCAGGAGAGGAAGCAAGGCATGGAGTGGGGTGTGGAGGCGCAGTGCAGTGCCAGCCCAGCCTCGTGGGTGAGCTGGCCAGTCCTGGGGCTCAGAAGCCAAGTATTAGACTATCAAATCATTGGGTTTCGCCATAACCTCTTCCTAAACATAAAGACACTAATATTTTGCATTAGTCCATCTTCATAGGAGAGGAGAGATTTCAATATCTGTGGCAGAGGTTAATGAAAGTCTACCTAAGAATTTCTAAGAGATAACTTGCACACTCAGCTGACGAGCACTAAGAATGTTGACTTTAAATGCTATGAATATCAGTACTCATTCTTTGTTTCTACATGAAAGAGAATAGAAGTTTTGAGTAAAATGCTTTGATAAAACAAAAGCAAGGATATAGAACTTTTCATATTTCACAGATGCCAGAATACCCAAAAAAGAATTACTGAACCAGGGATTATAGCTCAGCGGTACAACACTTACCTGGTAAGAGTGAGGCTCTGGGTTCAATTCCTGACACAAAAAATTACCTAACGTAGCAAAATCAGAAAAAGTACAGTGTATTTTTATTTAGGAAAATACTCTTTTTTTTTCCAGAAAAACACAGGTACTAAGATGTAAGGAAACTCAAAAATTCAGTTAGAAATATATATATATATATATATATATATATATATATATATATATATATATATATATATATATGAATGTCTCCTTTGTCTGCTGCATCTTCATGGCAAAACGCTTTTGAGTGGAAAGACCAGAGTAAAATGCCTTCCTACAAACCTCTTTACTCCCTGTTCTTTTAGTGTTCACTATGTTAGGACAGGAGAAGACTTTTTTGTAATTGCCCAGAGGTAGCCAGTTTGCAGATCTGCTTACTCCTGCAGGTAGGACTTGATCACCGTGCTCCCATGTCCAAGGTCGCGGTATGGGATGGGGTAGAGATCAACAGATGTACACTCTGTTAGCTGGGTCATAAGAGTGTTTGGCAAAGTCTCTTTCCTTGAATTTGCTGTGTGCATGGTCTTACTGGACCTTATGTTTGGGATAGATCAGGTCTCCAGTCAGTCTCTATTTTCCCAGCATGAATTTCTGTACCTTCCTTTAACACACCGTTTCTTATATGAGTGCTTTACCTGTAGTAACTCTTTTAAATAATGTCCAATAACTACCACCACTTAACATAAGAAGCACAGGCCTTAGCAATCTGATGGTCAAAATTGCTCCCTAGTATACACATGCAATTTTCTTAATGGGGTTTGTTTTTCCTCTTTGTGGCAAGCAGACAGTGGAATCTTCAGTATGAGGATTTCTGCCATTACATACACATTCTGTGAGTCAGTTGCCTCTGGAGAGATGCCCTATATTGCTATAATTATTGTTTACATTCTGTGGGTAAAATTGACAGACATAAATGTAAATGTTTGCTTCTGCACAGGCTATTGCAGAATCAAGTTAACTGTTTATTGACTTGCTGCATCAATCTCTCAAATAAAATGCCTTACTCTTCAATAAGGGAGACATTTGGGCAACTGAGTTAGAGGAGATAGGAGAGTGCCTAGGGCAGTCACCACACCTGAGACAGAGATGACCAGCCAGAAATGCCAGCTGGAGGACAGTATCAATCTTCAGACATGAAGATGTGTGCCAAAGTGGGATTACAGGCAAGTAGCCAAACCCGCATTTCTGCCCAGTGCCCTCCATGCATTCTTACAAGAATGGAAGGATAATCTTGCCTTCCTGCCTGGGAGGTGATGAGAATCCTCCAGAACAGAAATCATATAGAGCCGGGCGTGGTGGTGCATGCCTATAATCCCAGCACTCGGGAGGCTGAGGCAGGAGGATTGTTGTGAGTTCGAGACCAGCCTGAGCTACAAAGTGAGCTTAAGGCCAGCCTGAACTGTATAGTGAGACCCTGTCTCAAAAAGACAAAAAAAAAAAAAAAAAAAAAGAAATCGTATAGAAATAAGAGGCTAAAGTGTGTTAAGATGAGAGCTGAGCTCAGGCTGTGCTCTTTCCCTGCTCCAGGTTTTATTTCTTTATTGATTGGGAGGATGAACCACCACCAGCTCTCATAGGGAGGAGGAGGAGGTGGTGGCAAGCTTGTGAGAGCTTCCAAATGATGGAATGGTGAGAGACTTCACAGGAGAACTCCACTGAAGTCCACGACCCAGCATAGGCTCACTGACATCATTCCTCGTGTTTATGTGGTGAAAACTTGAGCCTAGCAAGCGGGAAGTAGAAAGTAGCACTGCACAAGTGTACATCCCGAGGAGTTGCCCATCATTCCTCAACAGTGACCAGCTGGCAATGAGCCAGGCACCTCCACATCCCGTGCTGCTCTGCTGGGAAGAGGAGCACATATTTTGACTCATTACTATTGCAGAGATACTGCATATCCATTACAATGAAAAGAGAAATTGGTCCTTTTTAATTAGAGGAAAAGCAGAAAGACTTTAATGGAGAACGTGGTAGCCAAGGACTTGTCATCCTTGCAATTTGGGAGCTGTAATTGCTTATCTCTTCGACCACCTGCTGCTTTAGAGAACTAGCCTACTTAATTTAACATGAAGTGACTTCGGATCCTTTTCCCATCACAGACTGGAAACAGCATCTGCTTTTAGAAAACTTTCCTTCCTACAAATGTCTTCTTAATGAACCTTTTTTTTTTTTTTTTTTTTTTTTTTTTTTAAGGCAATATGCTTCTCTATTCTCCCCTCCATTTTTTTGAGCCTCCATTCCTTACACTGGTATTATTTTTAACTCTGTTCCCTAGTCTTTCTTAAATGTAAGTAGGACATGGTCCAGTTCAGGTTTCCCTGGGAGCTCTGTTGATTTGAATCATGGAAACATTTGCTTATGTCACATAACTTTTTGAAAGCTCTTTTGGGTTGGAAGTGAGGAAGAAGAGGTCCAAGCTGTTAGTGGTAAATCACAATTGAAAGTAACTGTGAGCAGCTGAATCAGATAGAAATATTATAGGCAGCCAGACAGGGTATGGCCCTTGAAGGAGACAGCCGAGAAGACAAGAGACCTTGTAATGGTGAGAGGGGTGGTGCTCCTGCTGTGGGCCAGACCTCATGACCAAAGATCAAACAAATGCTGACTTCCCTCTAGATAAGCACCCAGGACTGATATCAACTTGAGGAAACCAGGATGAATCACTAATCCAACCACTACCAGCTACTGGTTAAAGTCCTGTTCTATATTTGTGTCCACTTACTGCATGACTCACTTCCCCATTTGGTCCTGGGTTTAATGAATTTTACCTTAGCTTGTAATCTCACTGGTTGACCATAGTTTTGTGCCACCTCATACCTACCTAAGTGAGTTGTCATGTTGTCTACCTCAGACCCACCTCACCACATGATTTTATTCTAGTAAAATCCCTAGAAGAGACAGCTTCCTGGGGTGACCCACTTGGATCCTGTTCTCTCCATCTCTTGGATAGAAGCCTTCTTTCCTTTAATAAATATTCTTCTCTTAACCTCTGTTTGTCCCTAAAATTCATTCTTTAGGTTTAGAGAACACAAACTCATCCCAGGCACCTTTCAGGTCAGGGGTTTTACTCCCGTATGTCACAACCATTCTAGCACAAGGAGACAGATGCAATGAAGGCCATAATTAGGGTTGGGACTGGAGAAGGAAATTGTCTTAGCATGAGTGAACAAGCTTCCCTCAAGAGCTGGCCTGGTAGAGCTTTGGTGGTGGAGCTTTTGCTGAAGAATGCTTTAGAACAGTGGACAAGGGCTGAGGAGATAGCTCAGTGGAATAAGTGCTTCCCTGGAAGACAAGGTCCTGAGTTCAATTCCTGGTACCACCAAAAAAAAAAAACAACAACAACAACAATAAAAAAAAGTATATGGGAACAACATGGGTCAAGATAGGAAGGCAAGAGAGGCACACTTCACTGAGGAGACTGCATACAGACTTGTGCAACCACTAAATGAGGGAACAATAAGCCTCAGAGGACCAGGAAAGACTTGCCAGTAGTGGGAAGGCTAGACACGTTGTGTGGGTATGGTGGAATCTCCCTGAAGGACTGGCATAGGGTGCCTCTCCTGGTCCTCGTCTTTGTCCAAGAAGTTTATATTTGTAATCCCAAAATATGTTATTTAATATGCTGAGCTATAAAAGGCTCAAGTCAACAACTTCTGACATTGCTAGTCCTACAGATGACCCAGTACTATTATGGGCTACTGGACTATATTGGAATATTTGCTGAATTCATGCACCTACAGTACTTAAATGGCAATGGAATACCCATCTCTGGCAAAACTAAACAAAAATAGGAGATATAAAGAAAGGACCATTTTGTATCTGTGTATACAAAATAGTTAGGATAAATAGACAGCTACTTTCTCTTAATTCATTGAGAAGAAAGAATTGTACTAATAGTGTTTGGACAGGCTATCATGTCTGCATCTTGTACTATGAATGACCACTAAGATGACAATAATATGCAATGTATTAATTATTGAAATTATCTTATTAATTAGTTTTGAAACTGTCGCATTGCTATTTGTTTCTTTATAAAATTAATAAAAGAATAAAAGAAATACATTATTGAATCCTATTAAGTTAATTCCAATCTATCACTTTCAGTGCAACTCACAGTGAGTGTAAAGACACTAAGGCATATAAGGTAGTTATGGGGAACCAAGGGGTCCTAAGTTTAGCCATGGTGATGGCTATCCAGAACAAAGGCCTCAATCCAGGTCCAAAGCTGGATTTTATTTAGTCATGAAGGATGAGTGACTTGATGATGAATGACTGAGAATTGCAGGAAGTAGGTGAGTACTGTGAGCTGGGTTAGGTAGGATGCCTGCATTTACCTCTGCAATAAGCAGAGAGGATATGTGGAAAAAGTAACTTGTATTATATTATGGAGATCTTATCTAATGTTTTGGGGTCTGATGCTTTAGCTCTAATGTGTAATCTTTCAAGTCCCAGGAAGTCAGAACCTCTATCTCGAGGCTCAACCCCAGCTGATGGTGTGGAGCTTTGACTCCTTGTCCTGCCTTGACCCAGCTCATAATAAAGAGCAGCAGGGAAACACATGTGCCATCTTCAAAGACTATCACCAGAACCTTGGCTAGATTGATATATACTACTTAAAGCCAATTAAGGGATAAGGAAAAGTTCTAGGCAACTCTGTACCTATCAATCATGGAAACAGGGTCAAGCACAGCCAAAATAAGGACAACTGCACTTCTTTCAAGGAGAGTCACCCAGGTGGTCCTTCACAGATTGGGTCTAGATTTTGCTTTTTGATTAATCACGTGGGCTCTGATGTGTAAGATGGTGAGGTCCACATGAGCAGGGTCTAGTGATGTCACCAAAGGTGTTAGAGGAAGAGTCAGTAAGTAATTAGAGACAAAGTGAGATCTGTAGGGTAGCGCAGAAG
>PVKA01002108.1:0-83464 GCA_004027165.1 Ctenomys sociabilis
GTCTTATATTTTTCAATAATTTTTAAAACGTATTCTGTCTTTTGTATTAGAGCATAGGCATGAACATGAGAAGGTCAGATGCTGAAATAAGAAAATTACCTGGGAGCCCACTAGAACAAGGAAACAATGCGAAGTGGCTTCTCCCTGCACTTAATATATGGAAAACAAGTACTCCAGCTCCAGGATCTAAGATGAAGCATTAGAACTATAATGCCCATTGAAATAACCCACGGCCACACTTTTAACCTGTACTTTACACATTTTTGTGCAGTGACAAGCAATGGAATGTAGAAGCAGTCCTACGTATGACAGATAGCTAAACATAAGCTAATGAACAGGAGATATACTTGTATATTGGTAACAGATATTAAAATACTCACGAGGTGTCTTGTTATTTGTTTTCTTGTTTTACCTGAGTATTCAGGCAAGAGCCATATCTAGTTACTAAGTTTTGAAAAAAACAGAATCTACAAGCAGATTGAAGAATTTGCATATTTCTCTGAAATGAGATTTTTAACATACAAATTGTGTATATTCTGTCATCCATTCTCATCTAAAGCTTGACAAAGTAGTTTTGTCTGATTTGAAAGTACAGAGATAGGTGAGATAGCTTAGTGGTCTAAAGCACCTATTTAGGCTAGCTTAGGCAAGCACAGGGACTGAGGTCTGATCCCTGGAACTGCATGCCTTGCCAGCCCCGCCCCCAAGGCAGGCTGAGCCAACCACAGAGAAAAGAAAAGAAGTACAGACTTATTTAAAAAGCATACACAGGAATCTAATGAAACATATTTCAAGTAAAAGACATTTGGTCCCAGAGTCCTCTGTGTTTCTGTTTTTCTGTTTGAAATATATGGAAGAACAACAAAAAAAAAAAGACATTAAGGAAGATGGGCCAGTGTTACCAGAGAGATGACCTATAATGCATAAGAAAAACTATAAAGAGTCAACTATGTCAAATGTTGGTCATACCTTAATCAGGGGGAGCACTGAGAATTGAGCATGTTTTTCTTTACTAGGTAGAGAACTGCTGGTCTTAGTAAATATGGGCTCAAATGAAATCTTTTGAAAATTTGTTCAATAAATAATTATCAAAGAACTCCTAGAGATGAAGTACCTAAAGCTAAAGTAGAATAAAATGGTGTGGCTTAGTGAGATATATGTGTATGGAGAGGGGGAAAAGAGGGACTGTGTCTTACATCTGACATAAATATAACATTTTGTTGAGAACTAATTGGTACAAGGTAGATAATTAACTCAAAAAATAGTTTCTCTAAATTGGTCTGAAGAATAATAATTGTCCAAGCATGAAAATCAACTCAGAGATTCCTGAAAATGGATTATGATAGACTGATTCATATACATATAGTCAAATTGTGTGTAAAACTAACAGCAATGAGACAGTTTCAAAACAGGTTTGTAGGACAGTTACAATAACTAATACATTGCATATTGCTGTCTTTGTAGTAGTTATTCATAGTATAAAATACAGACATGATATCCTGTCCAAACACTATTAGTACAAATCTTCTCATTGAAGTAAGAGAAAGTAGCTGCATATCTATCCTAACTATAATATATACATATTTCATAAAAAATAGTCCTTCATTTATATCCCCCTTTTTTGTTTAGTTTTGTCAGAGATGGGCATTCCACTGCCATTTAAATATTGTGCGGGGGCTGGGGAGATGGTTCAGTAGAATAAGCACTTGCCTGGCAAGTATAAGGGCCTGGGTTCAATCCCTGAGTCCACCAAAAAATAATAAAAAAAATATTATAGGTATGTGAATTCAGCAAAATAATCCAATATAGTCCAGTAGTCCATAATAGTAGGTTATCTGTAGGACTGGCAATGTCAAAAGTTGACTTGAGCCTTTACAGCTCAGCATAATAATGTGGCTTTACTTTTTATACTTTGCTTTTATACTTTTCTGGTGGATGGCTAAGACCAAGATAAAGCAAGACCTCTATAATAAGGAAGTACTGTAACTGTCCTACTAACCTGTTTTGAAACTATCTCATTGCTATTTGTTTCTCAATTAAATTAATGAACTGTGCTTCTAAGCTGCAGCTTCTTTGACATTTCTTACCAGGAAGTTTGGAACTTGATTTCTCCTTCCCACCAATGGACAAGACGGCCTCTTGCTGTGCAGGTGAGAGTGCAGGCTCTTGATGGCTGCACTCAGAGCTGGCAATGACAGTGTGCTATGGCAAGTGGTCTCACAGAGCCTCTTCTTGAATTGCTTACCAATTGCAGGACCCTGATCGCTTATGATGGCTTCTTAAAAGCACCATTCTTTGCCATCTCTTGCTCTCCCTTCTTCATTATCTGCAAACATGTCTCTATGTGTAAACTCCTTGAGTGAAACACTCAAATGTTACCTGAGGCTTCCTTTACCACCTTCATGTAACAATGCCTATTCAACCTTTGTAACAGACAAGAAAATAAACTAGACTCTACTCCATAAATATGCTAATTGCTTTTTCTAATTTATACCATTAGCTATTGCTCTTTTTGAAAAAACAATAAATGGTCTACCTTTGTAAAAGATAAGGCTTGTGATTACTTCTGCTAACTGTGAAAAATCACCAAAGTACAGAGCTGGCTTACTAAGTTATGACAGTTGTACGGTTTGTTCTTCTAGGAACTGATAAATGGTATGCTTTTGCCATGTGTTAAAGTTACTCCAATTGAGCTGTGTGTGACTCAGGTAGGGATTATTTAATGTACCTTTTATTTCAGGCTAAAAAAATTAATAAAAAATAATAAAAATACAAAAAAGGGCAATAGTTTTTTAGCAGGAGAGACAGCAAGGAGCTGTCAACAAAGCTGCAGGTTACTTAGAGACAGTTATCTGTCACAGAAGTAACTGTGATCCATAGTCAGAAAAGTTACTGCAGCCTAAACAGGAAACCCTTCTGGTTCAGGACTGTCATAGCCACAGTTCACAAAAAGTGCAGCTCTTGATTAATGCGATGTAGGGTCAGTTAAATGTGCATCCCTGAGGGCTTTTGTCTGTTTTACCTTTTTCTTTCTTTTCATTACATCAGGTGCATTGCCCTGCAAATTGTGGTAGTAGTGGTACCAGGAATAAAAAATTAAGGGATTTTTAACTTTTCAACAAAAGGCAAGAAATTTGAACAACCAGACACTTGACTTTAAGGGAAAGCTATCTAGGATTCTTCTCTTTTTAGAAAGAGCAATTTATTCCTACTTAAAGACAGATTGCCCTACATACAAAAAAAGTTATAAATTGTCCTTGGTTTTACAATGATAAATGAAAAACATTAAACTTCTCCAATCAAAAAAAAAGTGTGTGTGTGTATATATGTGTGTTTAAAAAGATAAAACTAATAATTCAGAAGGGGAAGGGACAATGGGGAAAAGATAAACAATGGTGGAGAAGCTGAGTTATAAACCTGTCATACACTTAACAGTTTTCCAGTGTGTTAGGGATTTGGGGGACTTTTGTAGTATATAAAAAAATCAATGAAAGGTGAATGGGTTTTTGTTTCATTTAAATCCTTTGTGCTTGTTTATCTTTAAAGTCTACCTTCCTGTGAATAAATCCAAGGATGTACAGTTCCTAATGTTTACATCCCATTGACAGGGATAATATTACCTATTAGTTTTGTGAAAAATTACAAATCAGACCTTCAATCCAAATAAAAACACAGACATAGCTTAAATTAATTCCTTGCTGAGTGTTCATTTTCTTGCATAATTTTCTGTTACACATTGACTCATTAGAAATTATTTACTTAAAATCACTGTGTTCCATGTACAGAAAAATGGCTCAGTGGAATAAGTGATTCCATGGTAAGCACAAGGATCTGGGTTCAATCCTTGGTTCCATCAAAAAAAAAAAAAAGAATCACTGTATTCCAAGAATCATGGAAAGATCTGAGAAATTTATGGATAAATGAAGGGCATGAGGTTTGAATCTTTGAACTCAGTTCTAAAAGAAGAGAGTCTGTGAAAGGTAACTTCTGTATGAAAGGCAACACAAGAAAATTAATACATGATATTCTCAAGAGATATAAAAGTGCATCTACATCCTGTTTGAAAGAAAGGAAAGAATTGAACATAAAACGAGAAATCTTAAAGAGTAAGTATATGGTGAGATTGGTAAAGAATGTTTCAGGAAATGGGACTTGAACATGTGAGGGCCTTCAGTACCAGAGTTTGAACAGTTGTAGATAATAAAAGGTTCTTAAAAACATTTTAGTAAATATGGCTGGGGGACATGGAATAGACCATGCCCACCCAGCCCCAGAGACCAGCCTGAGATAGTAGGCCAACTCCAGAAGCCCCCTAGATCCCGCCCATGCCTGCCCAGCCCAAGAGAATGGCCTGAGACAACAGCTGACTCTGGCAGGCCTTCTGGTTCCCACCCCAAGCCCTCCAAGTGAGTGGGAATTTGCACGACTCACCAGGCTTCCCAGATCAGTGAGTGTGTGGTGAGTCTGAGGGAGAGCCTTTGCCTTCTTCCCACGTGTGCTACCCAGATCCCCACCCACAAGCCCTCCAAGCCAGTTACTGGCCTAAAACCTCAGGGCCCAGTCATCAGCAACTCCCAGGATCCCCTGCCCTAAAACCCACTGAGTGAGTGGGAATTTCTGGAACTCCCTGGGCATCAAGGTTCAGTGAGTATAGAACTCCAGGCCCGCCATGCCCGAGAGACATTTAACAGCAATTTTCGGTTCCCAACCCCACAAGGCCCCAGACCCAGTGAGAGCTCTAGGCCTGCCACACCAGAGAAACATATCCCAGCAATTGCTGGTCCCACCCCACTGCCCCAGACCCAGCGGAGCTTGACCTGAGAGAACTCCAGGCCCAACACACCGGTGGGACATTTCTCAGCAATTCTCGGTCCCACCCCACGACCCGAAACCCAGTGCAGCCCGGCCTGTGAGTGAGGGCTCCAGGCCCACTGCACCAGAGGGACCTTTCCCAGCCTTCTTGGGTTCCAGCCTGTAGCCCTGGACCCAGCACAGGTTGGCTGACCCAGCACAGCCTACTCAGTGAACAAAAATATCCACTATCCTTTAGGGAGCCCAGCAGAACCACCAAAGCCCAGGCCCGCCCACCTAAAGAGTGATTTTCCTGAAACAGGAGGGCTGACTCTGGCAATTTTCCAGGTCCTCGCCCCAAAGCCACTCAACATAGTGGGAATTATTCATTACTTGCTCTGCATCCCGATTCAGTTCATGCTCTCCTGACCAGAGAGACAACAGAAAGGAACCGCAGGAGCTGCAGCAAAAAGGAACTGAACACAACAGCTAGATCCAGGACAGTCATACCTGGATAATCTCAAACTTAATAGACTAGCACCCAAATCTCATAGCACACTAAGGTTATAGCTGCCCCAAAGCTCTATACCAAAGGTCAGAGGCCAGTGCTATACAAAATGACAAGAACAAGGTGAAAAATGCAATTGCAGGCGTTGAGTCTACCAGTAAGGGCAGAAGACACTAGCTCAGCTGAAATGAATGAATTAGCAGATACAACAGCAAAGGAACAACAGCACAAAGGTATAGAAGAAATCAGACGCGAAGTAATTCCTTAGATAAAAAAAGAAATATCAGAATACATAGTATCTGAAATAAAAAATCAATTCCAGAAACATTGGGTAAAAACTAATGCTCACCCACAATGAGTGCAGAGAGCACTATTTCAGCAGAAACGTATGAATTAATAGCATATGAATCAAAGAAACAATAGCTAAAAGGTCATGAGGAACCCAAAGCAGAAATAATTTATGAAATCAAAAGAGAATTCTTTGAAAAAAAATAATTATTTGAAGTCATGGTATCTGAAATACAGAAACAAGTCTGGAAATATACAGAGGAAAACCAACCTGGAAGAAACACTGCAGAAAAAGAATTAATAACTACCTCTAAAGAAGACATGGTTAAAAAAATTGAGGAAATCAGAAATATGATGGATTCCTTGAATGAGCATTACAGAGAAAAAATTGAATGCATGAAACAGAGTGAAAGAGACATAGAAGGACTAAAAATATCAATCATAACTCTTCAAAACCATTTGAGTGAGAGTGAAGACAGAGTTTCAGATCTTGAAGACACTGGTGCACCTAGTGAAAAGACGAGAAAGGATCTCTTAAAAACAACGAGAATGCAAGAAAAAATAATCCATCACCTGCAAGATGATGCCAGGATGAACAATGTGAGATTAATGGGTATCAATGAGAATGAAAGAGTCAATACAAATGAAATAAAAAGAATTAGGGGAGATATAATCACAGAAAACTTCCCAAATATGAGGAAACAATCCAACATTCAGGTATCCGAAGCATACAGAACACCAAATAACTTCAACCCAAGTAAAAACACACTGAGACATATAATACTCAAGAACTCAGAAATCCAACACAAAAATAATATACTGAAAGCTGTTAGAGAGAAAAAGCAGATCACATTCAAAGGAAAACCCATCAGAATTACAGCCGACTTCTCAAAACAAACCATGAAGGCAAGGAGAACAAGGAACAGAGTTCTTCAAGTCCTGCACAAAAACAAATTCCAGCCCAGACTATTATGCCCTGCAAAACTCTCTTTCAAGTTTGATGGAGAATTGAAATACTTCCACGACAAAGAAGAACTAAAGATTTCATGATGACAAAGCCATCCCTAGACAGGCTGCTGAAAGGTTCTAGAGAGAGACCACAATGACCAGAAGTCCATGAATGAGAACAGAATGAACCCACTAAACAAGACAGAAATTAAACACAGGATACAAAGGAGTAAACAACACCAGGTATGACAAAAGTAAGCCAACACATTTCAATTATAGCCATCAATGTAAATGGACTCAATTCACCAATTAAGAGAAATAGACTGGCACAGTGGATTAGGAAACAAAATCTAACAATATGCTGTATACAAGAAACACACTTAACTCAAAAGGACATTCATAGGCCCAAAGTCAAAGGATGGGAAACAATACTACAAGCCCCAGCAACTCAGAAAAAAGCAGGAGTAGCAATTCTGTTCTCAGACAGTCTCAACTTCAAACCAAGAAGGATCAAATGACACAAAGAAGGCCACTATATATTGGTCAGGGGAAAAATTCAAGAGCAAGAGGTAATACTCATAAATATCTATGCACCAAACACAGGAGCACCCAACTATGTAAGTCTTAATGGAGATGAAAAACCTAATATCTAAGACCACAGTCTTAACAGGAGACCTTAACACACCCTTATCTCAAAAAGATAGATCAACCAGACAAAAAATTAACAAGGAAGTAGCAGAAATGAACCAGAGATTGGAATGAATGGACATGGTGTATATATACAGAGTATTGCACCCAACTATTACTGAATACACATTTTTTCAACTGCACATGGGTCATTTTCCAAAATAGACCACATGCTTATCCAGAGGTCATGCATAAGTATATGCAAGAAAATAGATATTATCCCATGCATACTATCTGACCACAGTGCAATGAAACTGGAAATAAATGACAAATGAAACCAGAAAAACCTGCTAAATTCATGGAAACTAAACATCACCCTACTCAGCAATCAATGCATGACACAAGTAATTATACAAGAAATTCAACAATATCTATAATTCAATGAAAATTCAAGCACAACTTACCACAATTTATGGGATGCAATGAAAGCAGTTCTTAGAGGGAAAATAATAGCTATGAACTCACACATTAGGAAAACAGAACGGTAACAAATTAGCACCCTAATATTGCACCTCTGACAACTACAAAAAGAAGAGCAAACCAAAGCCAAAGCGTGAAGATGGGAAGAAATCATAAAGATTAGAGCAGAAATTAATTCAATTGAGATGAAGAAAACAGTTCGAAGAATCCACAAATCAAAATGTTGATTCTTTGAAAGACTAAATAAAGTTGGTAAGCATCTAGCCAACCTCATCAGAAAGAGGCAAGAAAAAAATTCAAGTACATGCAATAAGGAATGAACAGGGTGAAATCACCACAGACACAGTGGAAACTCCGAAGATTATCAGTAGTTACTTTGAGAAACTTTACGCTCACAGAATAGAAAACCAGAAGAAATGGATGGATTCCTCAAAAGGTACAAATTACCAAAACTGAGCCAAGAAAATAGAACAACTTTCAATAAGCCAATAACAGCCAACGTAATACAAAATGTAATAAAAAGCCTACTGACAAAGAAAAGTCCAGGTACTGATGGATTCACACCTGGATTCTACAAGAAATTTATAGAAGATATAACTTCTACACTCCACAAACTCTTCAATGAAATTGAAAAGGAAGGAGTCCTCTCTAAATTATTTCTGGAGGCAAGTATAATACTGATTCCAAAGTGAGGGAAAGACACAACCAAAAAGGAGAACTACAGGCCAATCTCCTTCATGAACATAGACGCAAATATACTCAATAAAATCCTGGCAAATAAAATACAGCAAATCATCAAGAAGATCATACACCATGACCAGGTACGATTCATCCCAGGGATGCAAGGATGGTTCAATATTCTAAAATCTATAAATGTAATATACTATATTAATAGACTGAAATCTAAAAACCACATGATCATTTCAATTCATGCAGCTAAAGCTTTTGACAAAGTCCAACAGTCATTCATGTTCAAAATCCTGCAGAAAATTGGAATAGATGGACTCTAACTTAAATTAATAAAAGCCATGTATCACAACCCAAAAGCTAATATAATCCTAAATGGGGAAAAACTGAAATATTTTACTCTTAAATGAGGTACAAGACAAGGATATCCTCTATCACCCCTTCTATTCAATATAGTCTTGGAATCTTTAGCAACAGCCACTAGAAAAGAGGGAGAAATAAAAGGAGTAAAAATAGGTAAAGAAGAAGTTGGAAGACCCCAAAAATTTCACCAAGAAACTACTAGAACTGATATGGAAGTTCAGTAGCATAGCAGTATATAAAATCAGTACTCAAAAGTCAATAGCATTCCTCTACACAGATAACAAGCACACTGAAAGGGAAATAACAGAAACAATACCTTTTACAATAGCACTGTGGAAAATGAAACACCTTGGAATTCACTTAACCAAGGAAGTCAAAAATCTTTTCACTGGAAATCACAACACCCTAAGAAAAGAGATTATAGAGGATTTCAGAAAATGGAAAGATATTCCATGCTACTGGATAGGAAGAACCAACATCATGAAGATGGCCATACTCCCAAAACTGATGTACAGATTTAATGCAGTCTCTATCAAATGGCCACCAACTTATGTCCCGACCTAGAGAAATCATTCCTAAAATTTATTTGGAATCACAAACGACCTAGAATAGCAAAGGCAATCTTGGTCAATAAAGACAATCCAGGGGCATCACAATTCCTGACTTGAAATTACACTACAAAGCCACTGTGATATAATCAACATGATACTGTCAACAAAATAGACCTGAGGATCAATGGAATAGATTAGAAGGTGCAGAAGCATCTACAAACACACTCAGCCATCTGACCATCGACAAAGGGGCCAAACATACTCACTGGAAGAAAGATAGCCTCTTTAACAAATGGTGCTGGAAAACTTGGCTTTCTACATGCTGAAAAATGAAACTTGATCCAGTTCTATTACCATGCACTAAGTTAATGTCAACATGATTAAAGATCTAAACATTAAAACAAGAATACTCAATCCCCTGGAAGAGAAAGTAGGAGGAACTCTTGAAGACATAGGGGTAGGTAAAGAGTGCATGCACATACATATATTCACACAGGAAGCACTTGAAAGAATCAATAGCTGGGATCAATTCTTCTTGAGGTTCCTTCTGCACATCAAAAAAAAAAAAATTGTCAACAGAGTGAAAAGACAACCCACAAATTTTGAAAAAATCCTAACTAATAAACAATCAGACAAATGTCTGCTGTCTAGAATATATAAAGAACTAAGACATAACATGGCTCTCAAATTTAAAGACCCTATTCAGAAATGGACATCTGAGATGAATACACAGTTCTCAGAGGACAAAATTAAAGAAGCAAATCAATATATGAAAAAATGCTCCAGGTAGCTAGCCATTTCTAAAATGCAAATAAAAACAACACTGAGATGCCATCTCACTCCAGAAAGAATGGCTATCATAAGGAAATCAACCAACAACAAATGTTGCAGAGGTTGTGGGGAAAGGGGAACACTTCTCCACTGCTGGTGGGAATGTAGAATGGTACAACCATTGTAGAGGTCACTATGGAGACTCCTCAAATGAGTAGGACTGCAAATCCCATTCAAGCCAGCTATCCCCCTACTGGGAATTTTCCCAGAGGAACTGAAAACATTATATCATAGTGATATATGTGCACCTATGTTCATGGCAGCACAATTTGTGATAGCAAAATCTTGGAAACAACAAAGATGTCCTCGCATGATGAATGATTGAAAAAGATGTGGTATTTCTATATAATGGAGTATTACTTGGCTATTAAGAATGATAAGCTTGAAGCATTTATATTGAAGTGGATGCCACTTTAACATATACTCATAATTGATATAAACCTGACACCCATGTGTTAATATCATATAATCTCCCCAGTATAAGAAGCGAAAAGAAGAAATAGAAATGTACAAGAACAAATAAAAACAATTAAGTCAGAGAAGGCAAAGTGAATGTCATATGCTACAGGGTACTAATCAGCTTTTTTGTCTGGATAGTTAACAGCCTAAGGTCACAGATCAAAATTGGAGAAATAGAAGAGCCACAGTGCCAGCCAATATTTTGGCCCTAGCCTTTCAATGTCAGCAAAGACTCAGGACATAGGAGAACCTGTACTGCAACATCATTTATCTCAGTCGAGCCCCAAATTTTCTGAACAAGGAGATTATGGAGCCACAGAGGAAAGAGATTGATGATGTACAGTGTGCCTGAGGTGAGTCACAGGGAAAGAAAACTTTCTCTCAAGCTCTCACAGACAGCAGACTGGTCAAGCATTGACCATGACTCATACACATGGATGACACAGACAAAGGATCTACAGAATAAGGTACAGGATTGCAAGATAAACCCTGAGGGGACTTCACTGACCTCATAAGAAACAAAAACTACACGTTTTGGTATATAGGTCTTGCTCTATCTTGGTCTTAATCATCTAGCAGAAAAGTATAAAAATGAGGTATACAACATAGAGCCATAATAATAAGTTGAGCTGTAAATGGCTATAGTCGACAACTTCTTCAGATAACTCACTATTATTGTGGAATGCTGGACTGTGTTGGATTGTGTCACCGAGTTCAGCCAACTAAATTTGTTAAATGACAATGGAGTGCCTATCTTCAACAGGTGTAGACAAAGGAAGGGGTATAGAAAGGAAGAATCATGATGTGTGTGTATGGATAGTACAGTTGGGATAGATACACTGTGCTTCTACATAATTCCATGAGAGGCAAGATTTGTACTAATGGGGGTTGGACAGGATATTATGTCAGATTCTAGTACTATGTACAACCACTAGGAAAATAACAAGGTAGAAAGTATTAGTTATTGAATATTTGATATAATTTAGGTATAAAAAATAAGATACATAAACATCTACACTCTCTTAATTTACTGATAAGAGACATTTGCTATAATAATGTCCGTAAATATAATATCATCTATGCACCTTGTATGATACCAAAACATTATGAAAACTGTTTGCAATGTATTAATTTTTAAAATACGCCTTACCGTGTCTTAAAACTGTCTCCTTTATATCTGTACTTCAATAAAATAAAAAAATAAATAAAAACAAAACAAGGGCAGAGAAATTAAAGCAACATGATGCAGTCTAGGAGAAGGTCAGGGCAAAGTTATTCTGACCTATATCTGTTATGCTGAACATTATTAGTATTATTTCATTCAACCTAAGAGCCATGGGATACATTGGAAAACTATAATAAAAGGAGAAATGTGATATTTTCCTGCACTACAATACATAAGTCTTACTCAAAATGGAAAATACATTAAAGGAGAAATTGTGACGAAGGTGGTGCCCTTGTGCACCAAGATGTGTGGTTTGGGAAAGGTTTGTAAGTTAGAAACAATAGGATCTATTATTTGGTGAAATATTTGGGACTTGAGAAACTGAAGGGGAACCCATTTCACTCTGATGTGGGAGTAATTTCCTCAAATTCTTCTATAACATCCAACTGGAAACGATTTGACATAGCAATAAGCATGAGAAGAGAGTTCTGAACTAAAGAAATAAAATTAACATGAATGCAAAGCATTAAACTAAAATGAAATAACTAAGTTAAAATGTAAATCTGTCATTAAAAAATTCTTTTAGTAATTTGAAAAGTCCAGGTCTTATACATTTAAAATGCTGCCACCAAACAGTAAAACATTACTTTTATAACAATGTCATGAACATGCTTAAATTTAGACAAGGTTAGCCAAGTAAAATGCATCAAACATACTTTTCCAAAGTGTGAATAAATATAAACTATTAAATTTTATTAATGATGGTTATGCAGTACATTTATAGATTTTCCTTCTACAGACATTATGCCTCCGCTGGTGGTTTCACATTTTTTTTTCCTGTATTTGGGTCTATAGGGTTTATAGAGTCTTACTACGGAGATCAGACTCATAATGATTCTCCTGTTTTCAGCCTCCCAAGTGCAGGGATTAAATTCATTGTAGCCCTCATCTGTTCTTTTATGATGATGTGAAGATTATATAAACAAAGTCATAGGTATAAATGTGAAAATCCATGTATTTCTGGAGTAGTTTATATTTGTGTGATATGTTCTAAAGGGCACCATTTACAGTGATTTTCTTTTTCCAGATAGCATGATGATGATGAAGGTAAACAGCTGACATTTAATAGTGTTCTGTGCTGATAAGCTACAAAATTAGTAATTGTATATGTTTTCCACTGACAAGAGTTTCAACCCACCACGGCTTTATTGGGATATAATATAATTTTATGATGAGGAACATCTTCATTGTTTACATATACACACAAACACAAATATCTGCTTCAAAGGCTGGGGAGACAGCATATTAGAGTAAGTGCTTGCCTTGCAACTCAAGGACACAGGTTCGGTCCCTAGCACCATGTGCTATGCTGACACTGAGTGCTGAGCCAGCCATCCAAACCAGGGCTGGTGGTGCTTACCTCTAATCCCAGCACTGGGGAAGCTGGGACAGGAGGTTCATAACAACATCGAGCTGCATAGTGACCCCTGTACTAAATAATAAATAACTAAACATTTTTTTTAAATTTTAATATCTTATCAAAAATACTCAGGAAGCTGCTTATATACAAACCATTTACATGAGTATCTCTTATTTGTGTATCAAAATTTGATTTTAATATACATTAACAAAATAATTTTGGTTTTATCACTTACATTCTCAGAAAGTTTCAGTATGTCTTTTTTTCTGAAAAATACTATAAAGTTATTATAAATAAAATTCAATCATTTATCTTAATTTGTGGACTATTGTAATATAGAAGACAGGGCTGGGAATATAGCTCAGTAGAATAAGCACTTGCCTGGCAGGTGCAAGGTATAGAAGACAAGAAAGTTGAAACAATTACTAGAATGAATAAATAAAAAAGAGAAAAAAAATATTTACTGAAGGAAATGTAATTTAAACAATACAACTTCACTGAATAAGGTTTGTAACTATTAAATGTCTCCCCCAGTTTATCAACCTAAAGTAATCTTTAACACTAAGAATTATAATAAGCAAACTGAAAAAAAGTAATTCCACTAAAAATGAATTTAAAATTTTCTTTTTAATTGATTTCAAATAATTTAGAATGAAACTTATTTCTTAGACACTTCTAGGAATAATGTGCCTCTTTTGCAGCTCTTAGTCTTTGTTGTTAAATTTCTTTTTTTTTTTTTTTTTTTTTTTTTTTTTTTTTTTTTTTTTTTTCTTTTAGTACAGGGTCTCACTACACAGATCAAACTCATAGTGATCCTCCTGTTTCCAGCCTCCCAAGCGCTGGGATTACAGGCGTGCGCCACCACACCCAGTATCACTGCCTGTCTCAATGCATCTAGGTGGCAGGGCAAGCAGGGTATCCTGGTGATCAAAACCCAGTCCTGTGCCTACCTAAATAGCCACTTTGAGCTAGCTGGCTGGAACTTGTTAAATTTCTAAGAAATCTACAAAATGGTTCCATTAGTTTTGAAAGCCAGAGGCATTATGATTTGTATGTTTCTCTGGGCAGACATGGTATTTAGTTCTACAGTTTGTGTAAAGTATAGAGATATTTGAAAATGAAGTATGAGAATTAGTCTTTACAGCGTAAGTCTAGCATCTAAATTGTGCAAATATTACATAATAAAACGAAGCATATCAGGGTGGCTGTTTGTCAGAGAATTCTCTCTTACTTTTTTTCCTGAGAATGGTGTTATCGTGAACATAACTGAAACTTCATTGTTTTTAAATTTTATGTATTTGTTCTTTTTCTTTTTTTTTAAATAGGACAAATTAAAATTAAAACAAAAAATTACAAGTGATACAGAATTTCACTTAAAAACAAAGTAATGAGAATTTCACAGTACTTGTCATAATATCAGTGTTGTCCTCAACCAGTTATTCATATTACCCAATACATGCATATAAAATTGAAGAAGAAAGAAATGTATAAGAAACTAAGAAGAGAATAAGTACAAACACTTGGAAAAAGAGGACAAAACAGATTAAGTGCTATCTGCTTCTTACCCTGTGCATTTGGCACAGGTTCTCAGTATGCAGCTCACACTCATAGTGGTCATCCTGCTTCACTCCCTCCAGCACTGAGATTAGAGGCGTGTGCACCACACCCGCTCTTCAGGTTGGGATGGCACGTTATACCAGAGACCGAACTCAGGTCCTTGCACTTGCCAGGCTGGGGTTTACACCTCTGAGCTATCTCTGTGGCCCCATGACTTAAACTTCATAGACATTAACTTAGCAGATTTTTGTAATTTTGAAGTTCACATATTATACAAATGAAATTCTGTAATTTCAAAGCTTCCAAGACAACTTTAATCAAAATTATTTGAGTATCACCCTGCTTTTGTATATATAAGAACAAGATGCCAGTGGAGACTTGATGGGCAGCTACGTGACTTGCCCTCAGGATGGCAGCTACGTGGTGCAGGGGAAACACTGTCCTCGTATCTGTGGTACCTCCTTGAAGTCTGAGCAATCCATCACGGCTTAGTGCTGATCTAACAGGAGTTCCCATAATAATGACTGCACCTGGTTGGAAAACACCATCATATACAGATTTGGTCTACAACATACCTAATATTCTGTGCAGGGAACTTGTCTCAATCATCATCTTAAAGTAGCAAAAGGATTCAAACATCATTAATGAAATGATATGGTTCATACATCATGTGACTTTCATACATCTTGACTAACCTATGTGTAGGCTTTTTACAATTGTAACAGAAACTCCGAACAGTTGCTCCATAGCTTAGTCTTATATTGATGGATTCTCTTGTCTATTCTCTATATTTCCATGGCCATTAGTTATTCTTGAAATTGTTTCCAGTATTTACTGTATATGATCTGCAATCTAACCTGCATGGTAGGTTAAATTGATGACATGCAAATACTTTTACTGTTCCATTGTTGATCTTATGACAGAGACTTTAAATTTTTGTTATGTATACAGACATTTTTATATAGTTGACATTCTTCTATTTATATAATGTATTATCATGTGAAATTTATAAATTTCTATATTATCAGATAATATCTATGTGTGTGGAGAGTGATAGGCACATGATATTTTAAACACACTTTATTTCTTTATTTTTTTTAAATGACTCCCGAGATTCACTTGTTTCTGTCTAGTTTTAGGTCTTTATGCTGTTAATCCATTTGGAATTAACAGTTGCAAATGACAGCCAAGAAATGAAGAAGAGCCTTAATGTTTCACATAATCCATGTTCATATACTTAGAATAAAGTTTGCAGAAATATCTCTGCAGTTTTAAAGTTTTATTTTAGCTAAAGTTTCTGCATCAGTTTAGTGTTTAACAGATTTGGACAGATCTGCCAATCTCTAGTCAATGGAAATCTTCCAATCTACTTTTCACACTGGAGTGATATTTAGAAAATGCAAAGTTAATCATACCAGCTTCCAGCCTCCTACTTACAAACTTTTCATACTTAGTTAATTTGCTTATTATGAAGACAGATGATAAAGTAGCTTTTATTCTTTCACTGACTTGACCCTTGGCTAACCTGGTTATCTGATTTTTAAGCTCATTATGTGTAAATCCATCTTGGTATTTCTCCAACATTAAGAATTTATTTTCAGTGCTACTATGCGTTCTGCCACAACAGAACCACGCAACTTGTATTTCCCTGTGCTGTCCAAGGAGGTATCTTTCCATCTGCTTTTCAGTAATTTTAGTTGTTTCCTTGTCTTTCTCCATAGGGGTGATGTTAGTTTCACTTGCAATTACACCTGCGGTGCTGAAGATGGTATTTGTCACACAGGGGCTACTTCATAAAATTGTTAGTTGAAGTCTAATTTTGTCAACTGAGGTCAGTCAAAAGCTTAATTTCCTTGTCTAACTGATTCTTTAAGCAGATGAGAAGCATTTTGCTAAATGTTCCAAGGATTTATATGTCAGCTCTAATTATTACCTTGAGTGTGCGAAACCAAAAAACTTTGTATTTTAACTCCTGCTACTATTATATCGTTGTGCTTAAAATTTAGATGATTCAAGATATACCTTCATAATAACTAGCATAGTTTCTGCCTTTAATGAAATAAGCCTGACATGTGAGTTCACCAGAGAGGAGGAAGCGAGTAATACACTATTATTTCATTAGCTCTTTAAGAACAAACTAAAAGCACATAAGAAAAATCCACTGCTGTATTTTGCATTCAGACTTTTTTTCAAAAGTATATTTAACAGCAATAAAGTGTACTATGGTAGGAAGTACTAAGGTCTTCCCAATTTCAGGAAAGGATGAATATTTCAAATAATTCAACATGCTGAAAAAAATGTAAAATATTTTAAAATATAATTTTAGAATGAAAATAAACAAGTTTACAACTGTTGTTTATAAAAATTTAGAAATGTAGTATGAAGGAAATAACCCCACAAATCACTTACTGTAACAAAACAGTAAATTTAAAATATTTAACATAATGATTTATGATATTTTTACCTAATTACATAATGCTGGATATCTTTCTTAATGTGATTAAATTATGTTACTGTTCATGTGTGTGTGTGTATGTGTGTGTGTATGTGTGTGTGTATTCTTATGTCTTTGAACAATACTAACATATCTTTAAATCCCAGCTCAGTTCATTGTGTCTTTGTGATTTAGTTGTTTACTCTTGCACACCGTTGAAATATTACTTAGCAAAAACACTATGTCCAGTTGCATTTCTTCTAAAGAAAAAACTAGAAGAAATAACATATGTTCTGCCCATTGCACTACTGGATAATGTCCCAAAGAAAACTAATCAGTGTGTCACAGAGATCTCTGCGTGACCTCTGCACGGAGACCTCTCTCATGTTGAAGCACCATTCATGATAGCCAAGAAATGGAAACAACTGATGCCCATAAATTGGCAAATAAATAAATAAATGTGGTGCAAATATCCAGTGCAATATTTTCAACCATAGAGTAATATCTCCTCTGAGACAACATGGATGGATTATGTGACATGAACCAAGACAGGAACAGAAGTACAGTTACACTGCATATACCCTGTCTTATGGTGAACCTAAAAAAGTTAAGGCAAAGGAGATAGAAGCCAAAATGAAAGCGCTAATGACTATTTTTAACCCTACAACTTCAAAATCCACACCCAAAGTGGAACCTCTAAAAGAGAAGTGAAAGCCTGCTGAGAACAGACCTGTGGACAGCCAAGGAGAAAACCCAGGTCCTCAGGCCATCTACAGAGGAGAAGGTATAATTGTGCCTTCAGATTTGAACAAGAACCTTCCAGATATGGACATTGATTGCAACACTTGTTTATATCAAAGCAGAGTTATTATAAAGAAAAACAAAATTATCTCTTTAAAATTGGTAAGTGTCAAAGACAGATGACTATAGGAAAGAGTGAGAGATGGGAAAAGGTTGCTAAATGAATACTAATATAGCATGAGGAGTAAGAAGAGCATAGTAATAGAAAGCAGGGGGAGGCTATGGGGCACTATTGTACCACAGTGTGACTACTCATAAAAATAATGTACTTTGTGTTGAAAAAATCTTGAAGAAAGGATTTCAAGAGGTTTTTATTTTTCTTTCTTTGTTTCTTTCTTTGTTTCTTTCTTTGTTTCTTTCTTTGTTTCTTTCTTTGTTTCTTTCTTTGTTTCTTTCTTTGTTTCTTTCTTTGTTTCTTTCTTTCTTTCTTTCTTTCTTTCTTTCTTTCTTTCTTTCTTTCTTTCTTTCTTTCTTTTCTTTCTTTCTTTTTTTTGTTTTGCAGAACCAGGGTTTGAACTCAGGCCTTGTGCTTGCTAGGTAAAAGCTTATTCTATTGAGCCATCTCCCCAATCTCCTTGCTTTATTTTTGAGACAGGATTTCACTATGCAGTTTAGGCTGGTCTTAAATACACTGCATCCCAGACCGTCCATGAACTCTCTTTGATCCTCCTCAGCACCCATCCCACCCACAAACACACATCCAATGCTGGGATTTACAGGCATGCACCACCAGCCCTAACTAGGTGAAACTGTGGATGTCGATTAACCAAAGTTTCTTCCATTCCGTTCAGATGGTGACTCAGTGAAGTGTAGTACTGTTAGAAGTGCTAATATTACAAGGGGACCCCAAACCAATCTGGAAGCCTAAAGCTGACACGGCCAGCTTCTGGTAACTACTGCTGCTGGTCACCACCTTCTGGCGCTGACTTGTGCCAGGACCTGGATGGTTTCTGGAATTCTCCAGGGTCAACCACCCTAGTATTTGTTTCTCTTTCTTTTGAGCTGATTATTCTTTCCACATTATTCAGGATAAGACACCCAGGTAGATTTATAGGATTTTTGAAACCACCTCATCCAAGAAAGAAATTGCAAGCAAGTTTACAGGAAAACCAGAATGCTCCTGTCTTTATTTTAACGTGGCCCGTGTTTCAGCACAGGAGGTCAGTGCCTGGGGAAAGTCTCTGGACTAACCAAGACGTGTGTGGGGAATATGCTGATCCAGCTACCACTTGGTGCTGGGTTCTAAGACCGCTTCAGCTGTCAAGCAAAGATCCAGTGAGGGGGCATTTCTGAAACCAGGGCATCTTTGGAAGGCTAGCGGTGGAGGTTGGGGATGTGAGCAATGGGTCCAGGAGCTCCCTCACACTTTTTGAAAGACGGTAGTAGTGTGTACAGTTCCCTGTTCCTACAGGGAGGTGCACTGTGATGAAAGCCCCGGTGCAGCTCATGTTGAGTGGATGGAGGTGGCTATAGTCTTGGAGGACACTGAAGCAAGTTGTTCCAGCCCATTGGGGTTGCAGGGAAGTGAGCAGGGAGGGACTTCACAGCCAAGCAAAGCCCTCCCCCAAGCCTGTGTGTATGGAGAAAATGAGTGTCAGGCATTTCTCAGCTGATGTACTTTTATCAACAAGAAATGAAAAAAGAAAAATAGACAAGATGAAGCTATTTGAACTGATGTAGGGTCAGGAAGATGCGTCAGTCGAATAAATGCTTCCCTAACAAGCTCAAGGGCCTGAGTTCAATCCCCGGGTCTGCCGAAAAAGAAATGAGCTGATGTAAACACTACATAAATGTATATACATACATTGAATATTAGACCACACCAAGGACACAATTTTTATGTTTGTACACATATATTCAAAGTAAAAATAAAAGCAAACACAATAAAGTTACTTTCATTTTGTCCTCAAGTTAACAAATGGGAAACACCCAATTGTCACATTAATTGAGAGAGTGACAAAAGCCTTTGTATTTTTTTTAATATATAAGTGGGCATTTTGTAATTTTAATTTGCATTTTCTATGCTTGTCAAAGTGTAAACACATTATAATGTGCATTTATTAAGCTATCAATAATAATATATTTTCTACCATTCAACATTTTAAATGAAACACCTGTTTATATTTCTGTTCCATTTTGTTCAGTTTTGATTTTAATTCTCTCCAGCTGTCTTCTTCACAATGAGAACACTTTTATAATCTGTTCAGCCTTTAGATCACCTCAGTTGACTTTTTACGTCAACTGAGCCATATCAGCTCAGTACTCCATCGCCAAATCCTTATTCACCATCCTTCCTTTCTGAAACTTCCGTAGTCACCCAGTTTATTCAACTCTTTTCCCACGTTTGAAAATACTTCCTAATTAATCTCTCAGTATCAGTCATGAATAACCTTTATGTATGGTATTCTTCCCACTGGATAGAAAGACCTTAACATAACTATTTTCAAGAGTTTGAAGACAGATTACTAATTTTGGGATAAATGGGGTTCTTAGAAATATATATAACTCATTGCATATGTGAGCTTATATATATAAGCCGGGTGTGGTGGCGCATGCCTGTAATCCCAGCATTCGGGAGGCTGAGGCAGGAGGATTGTTGTGAGTTCGAGACCAGCCTGAGCTACAAAGTGAGCTAAGGCCAGCCTGAACTGCATAGTGAGACCCTGTCTCAAAAAAAAAAAAAAAAACAGTGAGCTTATATTTTCCAGACAAAATAAGCATATGTGTTATACAGATTTTAATAAGTGAAATATATAGAAAATCTTTCGTGCTGGGTCTTGCTACACAGATCCTTCTCTTAGTGACCCTCCTGCTTCTGCTTCCCCAGCACTGTGATTACAGGTGTGCCCCACCATACCCAATTTTGGTGGCCAGCACAGTGCACCCAAGGTTCTCAGGCCAGCCTGGCATGTGGTACCAGGGATCAAACATAGGCCCTTGTGCTTGTCCGGAAGGTACTTAGAGCTCTGATCTTTCTCCCAAGTCCTACATTTGACTTCTAATCTTACAGATACTTGCACTTCATACCTAAGTTACTTTATGAAACGGTATATGCCATAGGTCTTTGTTTACTAATTATAAATATCATTTATATCCTTTTACATTCTAGAGTATTCTTAGCGGTGAGGTCAAATCATAATAGCAATACATAGATATTAACATTTATATGGGATTAAGGGCAAGATAGCCCATTGTACTAAAGCACCTGCTTAGACTGACACAAAGAGCTGGGGTTTTCAATTCCCAGCATGCCATGCCAGTCCCACTTCTGGGGCTCTCTGAGATAGAAACTGACACTGATTGTAGTGGTGTGCACTTGCAATCCCAGTACTTGGGAGGCTGAAAACAGGAGAATAACTATGAGTCCAATCTGTGTATTGAGACCCTGTAGAACCTATACTAAATACTAAATACATAAAAAATGTTTATATAGGATTAGATTATTGTTCAAATATTTTGTGTAGGTTTTAATAATTTATTAAAATATGTAAATTGATTTTTGAAAATAAATTTTCTTTAAATTATGTGAATCTCTCTGACTATTGATAGAAGTTTGAGTAAAGATCATTTCTGTCCTTGATGTCTTAATACTTTTAGAAAAGTATAATTTGAACATAAAATATGAAAATGCTATATATATGATTAAATGGATAAACCACACAGTATTCTATATATCTTCCCATTTTATCATGTAATTAACAGATATTATTTTCTTTAAAACATAGACTGACAATTTAGCATAAGATGCTTTTAAATGCTGAATAGATCCATATTAGTCGCTATACATGGAAAAGAAGAGTTTTACTTAAAATGAGATGAAAATATAACATTACAACCAAATTTATCATTCAGAGAGTCAATAAATACCCTAATATTATAATTTTTGCATGCACTTAATTTGCTGTTATGACACTAAAGAAAATAGCATTTCATGCACTAAATTTACATTAGAAATATAATTTTTAACAAAAATATTTAAAATTGTTTGACTAAAAGAAATTTGTCCAACATTTCTGCATATATATATATTTTTTTAAATCAACCAATCTTATGCTACAGCATAAGATGAAACATCTACATTTCAACTCATTGCAACATTTTCCAATAAATAAATCCAACATTAAATATTCCATTTGCAAAAATTTACATAAACACAAATAATTATAGCACATAATGGAATATATTGGTTATATGAAATTCAATTTTTAAACAAACATAAAATATGTGTAAAATTATTGCATATTTTTTCTGAATATTATAACTCCACATCAAAAATTCAATGAAGAGATAGAGGCAGGAGGCAAAGTAATAAAATGAGGAGGATGAAAATGGCAGTTAGTTGTTCTATTACAGGCACCAACTCCACACCAGAAACGCAAGCATTAATCACTTGAACTAAGTGATATAAAAAATAAATTGAAAAAGGAAATTAAATCACATATATGGACAAAATGTTAAATTAGGTACCTGGCTTCTTATAAAATCTATTTACAAGTACAAGTCACTTTTTCTAAAGCTTTGTTATACAAGTAAAACTTAGTAATTCTTTCATTGCTTTTTCTCCTTATTTTACTTAGTGTTTTCAGTATCATCAAAAGATTTTAGCTTTGCATTTATTCTGCCTTAATTATTGTATTCCTGAAAATATCAACCTAGCTAATCACAGCTTTTCTGTCAAGCAGTTTAAGGTTAACCTTTTTTTTTTTCTTTCTTTTATTTATTTTGTACAGCGTCTATAGGGTCTCGTTGCGCATATTGGACTCAGAGTGATCCTCCTATGTTCAGCTTCCCAAGCACTGGAATTATAGATATGCACCACCACATCTAGTCTTTTTTTTTTTTTTTTTTTGTATTTTTGGTGGAACTGGGGATTGAATTCAGGCCCTTGCACTTGCCAGGGGAGCACACCACACCTAGCACAGCCCCCAGGGATGAGGCCAGTATGGCAGGACAGGAATCAGAACTCCTGGCCCCTGCTTCTATTCAAGTAGGCGCTTTAATCTGCTGAGCCCAAGATTAACCTTCTTGAGTCCTTACTTTGCTTATATTATTTCCTTTAAGAAAACTTGTAGGGGGGCTGGGGAGATAGCTCAGTAGAATGAGTGATTGCTGGGCAAGGCCCTGAGTTCAATCCTTGCTACTACAGAAAGAGAGAAGGAAAGAGAGAGAGAGAGAGAGAGAGAGAGAGAGAGAGAGAGAGAGAGAGAGAGAGAGAGAAAGAGAGAAAAGAAAGAAGGAAAGAAAGAAAGAGAGAGAGAGAAAGAAAGAAAGAAAGAAAGAAAGAAAGAAAGAAAGAAAGAAAGAAAGAAAGAAAGAAAGAAAGAAAGAGAAAGAAAGAAAGGAAGGAAGAGCACTGCTCCGTCTCCAGCATGCATGCTGGCCCAGCCCTCTGGGGAACCCTACACTGATCAAGCCTGGGCTTGGTGGAGCACACCTGTAATCCCAGCACTTGGGAGGCTGAAAACAGGAGTGTCACTACAAGTCTGATCTGTGCAGTGAGACCCTGTAGACTCTCTGCTAATAAAAACAAAAAAATAAAGGGAAAAAATTGTAGGGAAAAGAGCACTGTCTCATTTTAACCCAGGTGAAAGGACATCCTCTAGGACAGATTTAAATGGAGTGAGCAGCATCTCAGTTATTGGTGAAGACCCTTGGATGCTACTGAATGAAACGATGTCCTTGTGCCTGTGGGGGAAGAACAGCGAGCTCTTAGCAAATGCACGATTTATTTTTAACAAGTTTTCAGTTCTACTTAAAAACAGATTTATTTTTGTGACTTGTTTTCAAAATTTGTGCATTTTAGGTGTGTAGGAGACTTAATGGGATGTACTGTACTGCAGAGATAGAGATAGAATTTGTTAGAACAACTCACAGATTATTCAATTGTATAAGAAAGCATGACATAATGCATGGAGATGTAAACCATCTTGTGTGGCTCAAGTTTAAGGTATTGTGTAACAGTAGTTAAGCCCCTCTTGGCCTAAAGTGAACTCTTAAATACCTCAGCTCAATGCATTCCACAAAAATAAAGAAGATATCTGCAATTTCTCTTGTATTGCTACTTTCACTGACCATGTACCCCACGAAGTATTAATGAATGGGTGGACAGGCAAGCATCCACCTCTCAGTTTCTATTTTATTCCTCATGTATGCAGGGTTGCCTGACTTCTCTTTGCAGTCTTCCATCGACTTCCTCAGAGCTCTCCTTCCCAGACAGAGGGGCAGTACTTTTCAAATGGTATTAAATTTTTGCATTTGTGGAGGGAATGGTACTATATTGTATTTCCTTATAACTCTGATAGGTTTTTAGATCCAGGTGTGGTGGAGCACATGTGTAACTCCAGAGTTGGGGAGGCTGAAAATAGCAGGATCACTAGGAGTCTGAGCTGTATAATGAGACCCTGTAACAAACACATGAAAAACGTTTATTGCCAAAGCTTTCTTACAAGATTAATATCTCAGTGTAATTTTTATTTGTATACATGAGAGATTGTGGGATCCTTGGGTTAATAAACACACTTATTTATAGTACATGATTTTAAGAAAGGATGCAATGGTTAATCTGTATTTCCTTAGAATTTGATTTGGAAAACAGGTGAACAACTGACAGAAATACACTTTTACAATTTTTTTTTTCACTTTTAACTGGCAAGATCAAAAGTGTCATGGAAAGTAGATGTCACACAGGATATTTTCTACTTTAGCTGATTTCTGAACTCATGCAGATGTAATCATACACATGATACCTAGAATCCTAAAAAATCACACTCTTGATGCCAAGAGGAAAAAAGGATGGAGGGATACATTCAGTTATTCTCACAGCTTTGCACATATGTTAAAAAAGTTAATTGGTCAAGAGACAAATGGCTCTTGTAATATTTTTTATTAATTAAGGGCTCACAAAAGTGAACTGGCTGCACTCTAGAGCTGAAGTCTGGTATGCTTAGTATAAGAATTTGTTAACCATCTTAATTTTTAGATAAACACAGGTTCAATGTTTAAAATGTAAATGGCTTAAAAATTCATCTTGGTTTCTGTCAGTGTTTAAATAATTAAGATGTATTCAGAGAGGGATATTAACATACATGCCAACATGTTATTTAACTACCTACCTCATTTCCATTTATTTTCCTCTTGGTACAATTAACGCTAGATAGCACAGTTCATATGTTTTATGGGGCACTGACCTGGTAGCAGACGAGAGAATCATGGCCATTACTGCTGCTATAGCTGCCAGAGTGAGGAGATAATAGGGCAGTCTTCTCTCTTGATGACTCCTGCCTGCCCAGAGAAGATGTGGTAGTAGAAGAATTGAACCATTTTAAAAGAGGCATTTGTGCAGAATGGAGAGTGAACTGTCAATTGAGTTGTGCTCCCCAGACAACGGCACTTTTGCCTTTGGGCATTCTTTTGAGGAGCAAGAACAAAGTTACTCTTAATACAGTCAGGATTTTACATAATGAGTATTGTGTTTTCCTCTGTGTATATAAAAATAAATGGCATTTTGGTGTCAGTGTTATTACTGTAGATAACTTCATGGAAAATGGACCTATCACTGCACTTAAGCTAATTTCTTGGGAATGAATCTTTTTTATGAAGGTAATGTAACTAAGACACAGAGGAGTTTCTGTAAAAGAGAATTAAATAGACATAGAAGAATGACCACTTTCTCACATAATGCTTAGAGTTCATGCCAATTATTCACTCATTGGATAAGCAACTGATGAAAATACAGGGTTCTTTTCCTTTTAAAACTCTTAGAATGTCATTCAGGCTACGTACATAGCTTTTTTCTTAGTAATTGTGCTTAAAAATAGGATCTTTTTCCATATCTTCTAAACATAAAGTTAATTACCATTATTATATTTTTTTTCCTTCTTTGGATGCATTTGGATTTCTTGAATCCAAACTTTCTTAGCTATCTGGTACATGTGAATGTGTATGTGCACACATTTATTTTAATTTATAAAATGTATGGTCTTACATTTGGTTTTTAAAGCTCAATCGAACAATGTATTAAAGATTTAATTATAATTATATAACAGAAATTACAGTAAAACACACCTAACAGTACCTACTTTATTGCTATAACTAATTTAACTTAGAAAAAATTTCAAATTATCTACTAAGCATAAAAGTAAGTACTGTTAGGTATGTTTTACTTCTGTTTCTGATATATAATTATAATTTTATCCTTTCATACATTGTTTGATTCCAGCTTTAAGCATAGAATTGAATTCATTCATAAGATGATTTTGGGGGCCAATGAGAACACTTATTACAAAACCAAAATATGTCAAAGTAAGATCTTTAATCATAGAATAATACAGAAATTAATTTGAATAGAAACTCAGTGATGGCTGACCTCAGTCCTGTATATATTTCTGAGTATGGTATTGTGGAGTCTGTAAGTATTTATGTATTGATGCTATGTATTAATAAGTAAAAGAGGAACTTTCATTAAAATAAAAAATGAACACTCATGACAGACACATAGCCAGTCACTAGAGTTCTGGTGTTATGTGTTTCTTTTCTGAGAGAGATTCAGGAAGCCTATGAAGGTAGAAATTTAATTCATCCAAGACAGGGATGAGGTAGAGCAGTTCTAAGGAGAATAAAAAAGTGCAACGTGGAAGTGTTTTCTCAGAATGCTTGAAAAGTAACATTTTGGCCCCATAAAGGCGAAAACCTGTGTACTTTGAGTGCAGGATGTCTTCAGATGTGCTATAAACTTGAGGAAGCTGAGCATCACAAGGTGAACTCTTGAAAATAGCTGTCAAGGGCCGCTGCTGCCAAGGATACCTGTGACCTGAGGCCTGGGGAAAGGGCGCCCAAGAGGCTCAAGGACTTGCGCCTGAAGGGTGAGAGGCACAGGAAACAGGTGTGACTGAACCCCCTCTCATCTCTGGGTACTGCCTGTGTTCAGAAAAGAGGCACGACACATAGAGAGACGCTGTGATGTGAAGTGTAAGGACGTGGTGAGAGTGATTTTATGTTGTAAGAGAAATAACTGCTGGACTGTTGACGTCTATTCTTTCTGTAGTCACACTTCAGAAGAACAGTGGACAGATTTTCTGTCATCTAACCTGTGCTCCGTCTCTGAGTTCTTTGGTCTTCATTTTATTCTTGATTAACATTTTATTCTATTGTTTTCTCTGAATGAGCAGAAGTTAAGATCTAAGATAGAACTATTCCAAATTAATTCGTTTTGAACAGATCCTCCTTCCATTCAATTCAAATGCGGAAAGCTCGTCTTGTTTACTGAATCTTGCTGTTGTTCTCATATAGAAATTAAAGAATGTGCTACCTAATGACCTTTTTTAACTCCTGCCTCTCACTCTGAATGTTTATTTCATATTTCTTGTACACTCTAGGGAATGGCTTATAATTAAGTATAAAGCTATGATTTCTTGTGCATTTCCACAAGAATTTAAGCTATCTAGGAGAAATTCATCTGATAACATCTTAATCCAGAATTTCTTTATTTTTAGTTATTATTAGAGTATTATTAGTTGTTCCTAAATAAGTGTAAGACTTATATATGTTACTCTCTGTACCTAACCTAATTAGCCTTAACATTTGAAAGTTTTATTCTATGACATATTCCATATTGATAGCTAAAATTAAAACTACTTTGGCAATATTTATTATAATGTATTAAATAGGAACCCTCCATTTTTTCGTCTATAGGCAATTAATAGAACTTTACAATTAAGTACATTTTAAAGCATATTTAAAATCAGAAAAAAAATTATGTAGCTTAGGATTTTAAAAATCTCTATAAAAGGTCATAATTCACTCATTGCTTGATTTGGATAAATATATTTAATTATATATTGATTGATTTGAATATGTATATATATACAAGTTTATCTACTTTAATCTATTTGCTTTATTTCAAATAATAATAATGGTTTTAATTGTTTCTACTTTTTCTATCTTTTGGGTAACTACACAATTATCAGTAATTAATTCTTCCCATTGTAATTGAAACTAAGATGTGTGCACGCGTGCACACACACACACACACACACACACAATTAAAGGCTTAGGGAAATACTACAATAGCACTATTTCAGAACTGAAAAATGACTTAGTGAAAGAAGAGTTGTGTGACATTCTACTAAGTCATGTGACTATGTTCTTAGTATTTATGAGAACCTGATTACACCTGAAGCCTATCACACTAAGCTATCCTTCACCTCTCTCTCTCTCTCTCTCTCTCTCTCTCTCTCTCTCTCTCTCATAATGGTGAATTGACTGAGTCAACTGGAGAAATTTAAAAGCTTAATTAAGTCACCTCAGCAAAGAGGCAGCAGGGTGGTTTGAAACATGTAGCCAGAGAGAAAACTAGTGGAGCTGTGGTGGATTTCAGTGACAAAACAAAAGAAAACATGGTTGCTGAGAAGAAAGGAACAAGACAATGGAAAGATGAACTGAATTCTTTCACCAAAATGGAAGAGTAGAACGCGCAAGGTGGCACACACCTAGAATCCCAGCCCTGGGAAGACTGAAAAAGGAAAATAACTATGATTCCATGTTGTGTAGTGAGACCCTGTACCAAATATATAAAATTTTTTAAAAAGGGAAGAGTGTATTTGAAAAACAAGAGATCCTTATTTTTTACTGTTGCCATATCCTATTGTTAAAAGTTAATGGGAAGCAAGAATTGTGTAATATGATTTTAAAATAGTTTTCAGATACCCATTTGTAAGCAGGCAAATTAGTCAAAGTACGGAGGTTTAAACTTTTAATTTAATTGTCTTTTGAATATTTTGCTTTTGATGGGGAATGAGTGCAGTAAGTATTGTACATTAATGTAAGTTGGAATAAACCAAAACAGGTTATGTTTTCACAAACCTGCCACTGCACATTATGGCTTAAGGAACGTATCTGGTTTTCAAGTTGACCAGGGGTGGATTCCTAGTGAATTAACCAATCTGTAACACCTGGATGAACTGAATCAGCATGGTGCCAGGTGTGAAAGGTCCACCTGTGGATTGCTGTCAATAGCATGACAAAGAGCTCTGGAGGGGAAGACAGGGTTCTGAGGATTCTCCTGGAGAAGTGGGTTGTGATGGTTTCTCCTGATAGGGATTCACCTTCCCTTATCAGAGGAGCTCAGAACTGTGCTGTTGCTCAGGATGGCTGCAGTTGTTTTTGGGGGAGCTCTGGTCCTTGCCCTTCCCAGGCTAGTGGTGGGCTGCTGAGCTACATCCCTAGCCCACTGGTCCTTACTTTGAGCATTACCTCCTGGGTCCAGTCACATAGCTTGGCCTGGTGGAAAAGTTCATCTAGGTGTTACAGGTTGACCATTATTTAATTCACTATTAATCCACCTCTGGTCAACATGAAAACCAGATACATTCCCTTAAGTCATAATCTCCAGTGGTAGATTTGTGAAAATATAACATGTCTTGGTCTATTCTGATATTTCACCCCATGGTGCAGATTTTCAATCACCTGCCACTGACCTTTGGGTCTTCTCTGTACAGATCCTTGAAACAGATTTGTATAAGACATTGCCATGGGTTGTAGGTGTTTAGCTAGGCATATACAGGACATGGCTGTGGCATCCAGGTCCTCTGCAGGATTCTTTGGACTCTAGTGTGTAGACTGTTGTGCATTTGACTCTTCAAATAAATATTAAAAATTGTATCTGTATCTTTTTCCTGTAACTTTTTCCTTATAAACTCTAATTACAACTTTCTGTTTCTGTCTCTCTCTTTCTTAAATATGATCACAGTAAATTATACAGGTTAAAATTTGTAGTCTTCCTGTCTACCTTCCCAAGAATTAGGATTAAATAAATATCCTTCAGCAACTGGCTTAAAAGTCTTTAAAAGTTTTTATTCTAAATTCTTTACATATGTAGAAAATACATACCAATTTTTATGAAAAAAAAAACTTTCACTTAAGTGAAATTAAGTTTTGTCACAGTTTATTAAGAAAGTTAGATTTAATGACTTATTCTGTTAGATCTTTTAAAAAGTCATAAGTAGTATTAGAGACTACATTAACTACAGGCTTTAGAAAATGTGTACATTTGAGGCACATTTGTAGTTTACTAGTGGAGTGGTTCTCTACTCTATGCAAAACCCTGGATTTGATTCCTAGTGTCCTCTGGAAAAGTGGGAACCAAGAAAGGAGGAAGAAAGAAAGGAGTAATGAAGAGGGAGTGAGGAAGAAAGAAGGAAAAAGGAATGAAAGATAGGGGCCACAGAGACAATTCAGTAGAATAAGTGCTTGCCTGGCAAGCACAAGTCCTGAGTTCAATCCTTGATGCCACCAAATAAATAAATAAAGGAATGAAAGACAGGAAGAAAAAACTCATTTAGGTAATGGTAACATTAAAACGATGATAGTCATATGTAAATTGTATGTTAGAGTTATAGAATATTATATTGTTTTTAGTACAAAACAAATGCTCTGTAAAGATCAATGTTCAGTAAGTAAATTAAGGCAAAATCAACTATTACAGAAATGTCAAAAATAAATGTAAAGATTTACTCAGAGGCATTCTCAAATTCTTAAATCACAAAAGTTCCAGAGAATTATGCAATCCTTTGTGTAACTCTTTCTTTTAAAAACATAATGAATGAAGTATTTAAAATATAAATATTTTATTTATATTGGACAAACGTATGGTGTGCTAAGGCCACTGAACAGCTTAGCAGACGAATTCACCTGCTTATGCAAGCTTAGGCAAGCACAAAGACGGCAATTTGATCCTGTGCACTGCATGCAGCACCACCACCGCACTCGGGGTTGGCTGAGTCAGCCACAGAATCTGCACGTGTTGCCACACGCTTCTAATTCCAACACAGGGCAGCCTGAAAACAGGAGGGTCACTGTGAGCCCAAGCTGTGTAGTCACCCTCTGTAACAACCAAATACATAAAGTAAAATAAAAAAATAAAATGACAAGAGATTATCTGAGATCTTTACTTCAGCATGGCTAAATGTGTACTTTGTTATAAATTTGTTAGAGTATGTAATTTATAATCTTTCCCCTCACCTAGAACAGCCTATATTCATTTTGAAGACATTGGACCTGAGATGTCATTGGGTAAGTCACTTTGTACTCAGTGATTTAGCAGATACTGAATCATACTCTCTTCTCCATTCTGTGATGAGTTATTTACGTATTTATTTATTTTGTATTTGACACAGGGTCGCACTATGCAGCTCAGACTTGTAGTGATCCTCCTGTTTTCAGCCTCCCCAGTGCTGGGTTTACAGGTGTGAGCCACATGCCTGAGCTCCAAGGCTTGCTCAGCTTGCCCAGGAGTAGGGCCAGTACAGCTGGTGATCAAACAGCAGTCCCTGTGCTTGCCTAAGCAGGTGATTTAGTGTGCTGAGCTACCTCACTGGCTCTGAGCAATTTATTTAAAACTAAGAACTAAACATAAAAATTACCAACACTATAACACATGGATTCATTGGATATACTACATATGATTTTATATATTTCCTCTTTCTGACCTTCCTAGTTTGTATTAATTTTATTGAGAAACAAATAGCAAAGGTTGAAAAAGATGTGGCATTTCTATATGATGGAGTATTACTCAGCTATAAGGAATGATAGACTTGATGCATTTATACTGAAGTGGATGCTACTTGAACATATACTCTTAAGTGAAATAAACACATGTGCAAATATTGTATAGTCTCCCTAATATAAGAAGTCGAAAGAAAAATACAAATAGAAATGTACAACAACAACTAAAAAGAATTGAGTCAGATAGTTAGGACAAACTGAACGGCATTTGCTGCAGGATACTAATCAGTGGTTTCTTCTGGATGGTTAACAACCTAAGTTCACAGATCAAAATTGGAGAAATAGAAGAGCTGAAAGGCCAGCCAACATTTTGGCCCTAGCCTTTCAAGGTCAGAAAAGACTCATGGCATAGGAGAACCTGTACTGTAACATCATGAAACTCAGTTGTGCCCCAAATTTTCTGATCAAGGAGATTATGGAGCTACAGAGGAAAGAGATTGATGATGCATACTGTGCCTGGGGGAAGTCACATGGAGAGAAAACTTTGTCTCAGTCTCTCACAGAGAGCAAACTGGTCAAACATTGGCTGTGACTCATCCACATGGATAACACAGGAGTGAAGTACAGGATTTCAAGATAAACCCTGAGGGGAGTTCACTGACCTCATAAGAAACAAAAGCTACATCTTTTGCTATATAGGTCTTGCTCTATTTTGGTCTTGATCATCCAGCAGAAAAGTATAAAAATGAGTAATATAACATGGGACAATAATAATAAGTTGAGCTGTAAATGGCTACAGTTGACAACTTCTTCAGATAACTCACTATTATTGTGGAATGCTGGACTGTGTTGATCGTGTCACTGAGTTCAGGCACCTAAATTGGTTTAATGGCAGTGGAGTGCCCATCTTTGATAGGTCTATACAAAAAAAGGGTATGAAAGGAAGAATCATGGTGTGTGTGTGTGTATAAGCAGTACAGTTAGGATAAATATGCCATGCTTGTGAATAATTCTATGAGAAGCAAGATTTTCACTAATAGTGGTTTGACAAGATATTATGTCGGCTTCTAGTACTATGGACAACTACTAGGAAAATAACAAGGTAGAAAGTTAAGTACTAACTTTCTTAATACTTAAGTATTGAATCTGTGATATAATTCAGGTATAAAAAATAAGTAAACAGCTACAATCTCTTAATTCACTGATTAGAGACATCTGTTATAATAATGTCTGTAAGTATAATATCATGTATGCACCTTGTATGATACCAAAACATTATGAAAACAGTTAGCAATGTATTAATTTATCAAATCTGTCCCATTAATTTGTCTTGAAACTGTCTCATTGCTATTTGTTCTTCAATAAAATAAATTTAAAAAAACAAAATTGATTAGTTGGAAAATTTCTTTTTTTTTCTCTCTTTTGGCAGAACCAGGGATTGAATTTAGTTAGACTCTTGCACTTGCCAGGGAAGTGCTTATTCCACTGAGCCATGTCCCCAGCCCCAGTAGGAAAATTTCAACAATTAGTGCTTTGTATATTCTTGTCTTCATAGTGGTTATTCACAGCAAAAGATGAAGACATGATATCCTGTGCAAACATTATTAGTACAAATCTTTTTCCTTATTGTATTATGTATTTGTAGCCTAAGCAGTTTGTATATATAGATACCAAATGATCCTTCATTTATATCCCTTGTTTTTCTTTAGTTTTCTGAGAGATGGGTATTCCATGACCATTTAAATATTGTAAGTGAATGAATTTAGCTAATGTAGTCCAGTAGTCCATAATATTAGTGCATTATCCTTATCACTGGTAATGTCAGAAGTTGTTGACTTGAGCATTTTATAGCTCAGCATATTAATATGGCTTTACCTTTTATAACTTGTTTTCATACTTTTCTGCTGGATGGTTAAGACCAAGATAAAGCAAGAGCTATATAACAAGAAATTTAACTTTTGTATCTGACAAGGTCAATCAGTTCCCCTCAGGATTTAGCCAGAAACCCTATACTGCAGTTTGTAGACCCTTTGTCAGTGTCAGACATGTGGATGAGTCACAGCCATTGCATGACCAATTTGCTGTTTGTAAAAGCGTGAGATAATGGTTTCTCTCCATGTGACTCTCTTTAGGCAAACTCTACATTGTCAATCTACATTCCTCTGTGGCCCCATAATCTCCTTGATCATAAAATTTGGGACATCACTGAGTTAGTTATAAGATGTTACAGTACAGGTTCTCTTATGTCCTGAGTGCTCACTGACCTTGAAAGGCTAGGGCCAATTTGTTGGCCATCCTTGCAGCCCTTCTTTTTCTCTAATTTTTGGTCTGCAAACTTAAGTTGTTAACTCTCTAGAACAGAAGCTTAATGATATTGTTACTCTATGGTAGTTTTCCAGAGTGCTACTCATTTATGCTGATGCATTAGTTCACTGTTAAGCGCACCTTGCTGTGCTGTAAGAAATGTCCTTGTTCTAGTTATGAGCTTGTATTCTTCTCAACTCATTGTGTATTCCTCTGTGTCCTCCCTGTCTCCCCACTTCCCTTCTCCTGAGCTCTTGGTCTCAGTCTTCTCTCCCCAGCCCATAAATTCTCAGAAGACCACAGCTATCAAGGACATGTGTGGAGGTTCCAATTTCAATCAAATAGAAACCATAACAGAAGTAATCTATGGTTTAAGATAAAATATGGACTTCAGTCTGAATCCTCACATAGTCTCGCACCACCACTGATCATTTTGAGGACTTGAAAATAATCTTTTAATCAGGGACCTAAGCAAGCTTGGTCCCCATTGGTCAAGAGGAGTCAGAAAGAGCAGAGAAGAAGCAGTGCAACACTTTGTGCCCAAATGGAGCTGATTTGTGACTGTCCTGAAGAGCTGGCCTATATGTAATGCAGGCTTCTCTCATGTGATTTTATTCTACCAAGCCTGAAGTTTAAAGCTAAGTAGAGTGAGGTCCTTCTGCAGTGAGTCAGTGGACTTTCAAGGGCAGTTCTAAAGCATTCCATTGTCCTCTACTTTCATCTATATCCAAAACTGTGTAGACAACCCTAGGAAGGATTTCAGTATATGTTAACTTCCCAACTATTTTCATTTCCTAATAGGTATTGTTATATTATGAAAAATTTAAAGACTTAAGTGCTGATTTGCTTTGTTGAACTGATTATGATTGTATAAATACCATAATGGTATTACCAGTACTTTTTGTAACATCAAGACATTTACTGCTAACAGTAAAGTGTTTTTAACTATTTCACTGCTTCTTAGTTTTTATTTTGTCATTGGGAGACAATTTGGTAGTACACAAAAACCACATGGTGCTAAGCAAATAAAATTGTTGCCTGTCTTCAGACAGAAAATTACTGTCTAGAAGTTCATAAATTGAACACCCCTTACCAAAGTAAATTAGAATTAGTCTGCCTTGGGCAAATGTCTGCTGTTTATTTCTGTTCTATTTCAACCTGATCAAGTGTAACAGATGTATTGCTAATATGGATCTGGAGATGTGCCCTCAACATATTGGAGTGAACAGATGAATAGTCAGACAAAGTTTGGAAATTACATAATCGACAGCATCTTCATGACCTTTAGAAACACCACTTACTGATTTAATCATCATTTCTTCTTAGGAACTTACTGAAAAATAACTTCAAGTGTCAATGAAGTTACTTTAAAATAGCTCACACATGGGAAAAAAATTAAATTATTTCTCTGATTTTTGATAAAGAAAATTTTATGTACCAGTGTTATATTCATAGTTTTTATTTTGATGTCATTGTGAATTTCTGAAATTTAGCTTATGAAATTATTGGGGATGACTAGACTCTATCTTATGAAAATCATGGCCTGCATAAATTATATCACCATTTTTTGGCAAGTATCAAAATTTTTAGAGGTACAGTACACAGACACACACACCACCACCACCACCATAACAACCACCACTAAGAAAATTTATTAATGGTTTTAGCTTGTTGCATAGATCTTCCAGTTTATGTTATCCTAATTAAGTTATATACAAAATTTCAAGAGTGCATTAAAAAACTTGTTTAGGCTGAAAAAATTATGAATTTATAAATGAGGGTAGGGTCAGGGAGATGACTCAGTGGAATAAACGCTTCCCTGGCAAGCGCAAGGGCCTGAGTTCGATCCCTGGTTCTGCCAATCAGTCAATCAATCAATAAATAAATGAGGGTACAAGAGAAGGGTGCAAAAATAACCTAGGAAATTTGCTTTGTTAATGCAATATGATTAGCTAAATCAGATAAGTGCTGTCATGTGTTTTCAATGTCTGTTTTGGATAAAAATACTACAAGGAGGTATTTGTAGAAGATGTGGTTTTTCAGATACAAATTCACTTGAATTTATTTTTAGCATTAGATTCTGAACTATCCTGTAATAAAGTATGCAAAAACAGAGATTCTAAAAGGTTTTGTTCTTAAATTTTTGATATGTATGTCAAAATGTGTGCATGATATTATTTTAAACTAGAATATTCTTCTAAAAAGCAGGAAAGTAGCTTAACAAGTAAATGCTTAGAATTTAAATTAAGTTATCTGGTATTTTCCCAGTGGTTTTTGCACAGAATGTGATATTTTATTCTTCAGTCACTGCAAGGTTTTTATTTGTAAATAAACATGGGAGGACACACGAATAATATCTTTTCAAACCTACTTAAAACTTTTGACACATATTCGTTGCTGTGCCAGGAAGTCTAAGCAACAGTTTGGTCAAGGCTTTAAAATACATCATTAAACAGACATTACGTATGGATGACACTGCTACTGTTCAAAGTTCATACAGTAGCCAGTGGTGCATCGGCTTACATACAAGAGTAAGAATAATGTCGTCATGCAACACAAAGTGCTTTTAATGAAAATTAATTGAAGAAAAGAAGTGTATATTTGTGTAGGGAATCACAGAAAATAGATAATAGGTAACAACAGTGAATTTATGTTTCAACCTTTAGGCGATCACTGCTCATTTTGTTTTATTCCCTTCAATATCTCTCACTTTTACTTAAGTCCAAGTTTCAAAGATATCTCAAAGTAACTCACTCATTCAACAGTTTTTTACATTGTAACATATTCTTTTTTTTTTTTTTTTAACTGGGGATTGAACTCAAGTCCTTGTGCTTGCCAGGGAAGCGCTTATTCTACTGAGCCATCTCCTCAGGGCCAGCATATTCTTAAGTATGCATGCAAAGCTTGAATGAATATGTAAGTGGTAAATTCAATATTCATGACAGATTACCTTTATTTTCATGACATAAACTATCTCATAGGTCTTTTGATTAAAGGCAATAATTATTTTTATATTAATTTTATTCAGAAAAGAATAGCAATTAGACAGTTTCAAACAGGTTGGTAGGACAGTTATAATAATTAATATCATGCATATTGTTACTTTGTAGTAATTGTTTAGAGTACAAGATGCAGACATATTTTGCCTAAACAGTATTAGTTCAAATCTCTTTTCTCATTCAATTAAGAGAAAGTAGCTGCTGTGTTATCTATCCTAACTATTTTGCATGAACAGATATATTTAGATGTGGTATTTTATATTTAGGCAATAATTACTTATTTATATATTAAATCTCTTAGTCGAGGAGGACCTGTCTTGAAACTCATGTAGTTTAGACTTTGTACTTAAATAAATGAAGACTGAAAAGTTAAAACTACTAATGTAGGACCAGAATAATGATTTTCAATATATATCTTTCTTTACTGCTTAAGTTAATTTAAACACTTTTGTTTTATAATTGTAAATATTATTATTTTTATGTGCATAGGCAGGCAAAGTATGCACCAAGGGACAGGTAATGCATTGGCACAATTTTGACAATAAAATGTGTAATGCCACCAGAAATGCTATTTTTAAGATGACTTCTCATAAATTTTAAAAAATGAAAATTTTGAAAATCCAGATATGTACCTATGTACCAATAAAATGCACTTAGTATTATTATCTTCCAAATGAAACATAGATAATTTTTAATGTGTGTGAAATCTTTACCTCTCAGGAATACACCAGAGCTAGATTTGGGGTGTAAACAAATAGTTGTTACAGTTAAATACATATTGTCATTAATTTCTCTCAGAGTACTCTTGCTTGCTTGAAATACATTTATTCCATCATTCTTATAAGTTTTTAATAGTTCTGGAAGTCTCCTTATGAGAATGTCTTCATGAGATGAATCCAGAAGTACATGTGACAGACATTAGAACTAAAAGGCTCTTGGTTCTTACTCAAAGTGGAATAAGCATGAAGGTACATGTCTTGAAGTGACTCAGAACACTGAAATATCCATGGTAAACAACTAATGGTACAAAAGGATCCTTCTGCCACTGTTTCAGAAGGCGGGAACAAAAATAAGCTAAGTAGGAGTTGGGAGATAGCTCAGCAGCATAAGTACCTGCCTGCAAGCACAAGGTGCTTAGTTCAATATGCCCAATAGCCACAAGAAAAAGTAAAAGTGTTCATAACAAGGGAGAATAATTCAAGATTAGCGTCAATGTGTCTTTTGCTGTAATCAGCTTTTTACATTTACATATTCACCACATCTCTGGATTCCATCTTATACTTACCAATAATTAACTTAAGAGAATAATCTGATAGCATATTTTAGAATTTTCTTTCTTTTTCTTTTCATGGTATCAGGGATCAAACTCAGGACCTTTTGTTTGCCAGGCAGGCACTTATGCCACTGGTCTATCTCCTTGGCCCCTAAAACTTTTATTGATTTTCTTTTTAAGGTGGGAAGAAAAGTAGAAATAAAAATAAGACAATTCTAAAACAGGTTAATTAAAGAGTGACAATAATTAATATATCACATATTGTTATCTTCACATTGTTTACTTAGAGTACAAGACATAGGCATGAAATATTGTCCAAATGATGTCTTACTTGTGTGAGAAGCCAAATAAGTAAACAAGATTTAAAGCATACAATATGCATTGTCAATTGGAAAGAAACTGTTAAAAAAAAATAAAGAGAAATTGATGGGGAGAAGAGCAAAGGAAAGAAGAGGAGGAAAAAAAAAATATATATATATATGATAGTCATGATTATTATACAGTTAATTTCTCTTAGTTCATTGCTTTGTTTTTTTTCATTTTGTTTTGTTACTAGGAATCAAACTCATGACCTCACAGTGGCCAGGCAGATGCTACACCACTGACCTCTGTCACCAGTTCACTCCTTCAGGTCATTGATAAGAAAGGTTTGCTTTCTTACACTAAAGACTTTGCAAAAACAAGACTTTTTTACTCTGATTAAGATCACAGAAATCACATTTAATCCTTCAATTCTAGTTTGATCCTCATTGTTTAAGCATAAAGAACATGTTAAAATATTTTTTTTCCTCTAAACAATAAGCTAGGTTTTCGAACTTCACTTGAAAAACGTAATATTTAGTTTTGGGAAATAGTTTTCATATAGTTGGTTTTTCAGTGTGCCTTGAAAGAGATTAATTCGCATCACTGATGTCCTAGGTCCTTGGGGACCATGATGTGATGTGCAGTCATCACCAGACAGCAAAAAGTGTCATGTGTTACAGGGAAGAACAACATAAAAAAGACAGTGATACGATCCAACATGGAAATTCTGTAGGATTTTGTAGCAGCAGCCGTGTACTACCTTGCTTAGCCTGAGCACCCTTACAGTATACCAGTAGGTCCATGCTAGAGTTTCTATGGTGTTCACATGGACCTTGATTGACTTTGGCTACTGTCTGCAAGCCCTTAAAAACTTCAGTTCTGTGAAGCAATAATGTTGTACTTTGTGTTATGTGCTGTGAGAGATAGTACTCACAAATATTGCTGCAGCACTTCGTATTTTCGAACTTGCAGTCTTGTTTGCAGTCAAGTTAGATCTTACTCTGTGAAATGGTTGCATAGGTGCTATAGTTTATATCTAGAAATGTCTTTTTATTTTTGGTACGAGGGATCAAACTCAGGCAGAAGCTTTCAGCACTGAGCTCTATCAGCTATGGCTTCTATCTAGATGGTCCATCATATTAGGTACATTTTTTTTTTTTTGTATTGCTGATATAAAATACCAGACAACCAAAGTTAAAGGAGGAAAGATTTATTTGGTTCAGTCCATAGTCAGTTGCCTCAAAGCAGGGTGGAGTGATAGAGGGGACCACAAAGGATAAGAAGATAGGTGAGAGTGCATTAGCCCTATTTTTGGCCCTTATATTTTAGGTAGGCTTCCTGTCCTATAGTTGGTGTAGCAGTACAACCTCAATTCTAGCCAAAACTAGACCAGTCAGTGGACTAATATAGTAATCACACAGCCTTGATCCCAGGACCACACACTTTAGATCCAGCTACCTCTAAAAAGCCCCCTTAAGACTACACGAGTCTTCAGAGAGACATCTGGATATAAGTCATAGCAGCCTTCTTGCCCTCCTGTACCGATAGGTGAGGTTTTTGTGAGTGACTGATTCATGGGTGTATGATACTAGAATTGACGCAGTCTTAATGAGTGATACTGATAGTAGATGAATGATACTGCATTAATTCTTTGCCTGATTTGGCATAATTTTAGGTGTGGATGATAGACTTAACTTAGAGGAAAGACCCACCCTGAATGTGCAATCAATGGGTTTGCAGTTCAGATGGAATGAAAATTAGAGAAAAAGACACTGCTTCATGCCCGAATACCGTGGACTATGCTCTGCCATATTCATCTGCCTTCCTGTCCTGCTTTGGAGTCAGCAGACTAAACAATGAAACCTCTAATAATTATGAATTTAAATAATCCTTTCCTTCTTTGTCTTCTGGAGGCCCAGGGTTTTTGTCTTAGGTATAAAAGTAATCAATACAGTAGACAAGTAACTGTGCCAGTTCCTCCCACTTCCTGGAGTCCCCTTATTTCTCCTGGGACTTCAGTATTGCATTGAGTACAATTCCAAACTGAGAAAAGGTTGTCTGATTCACATCAGGACTGATGTGACAGTGACATAAAATTTCAGTCAGTTGTATCACTCAGGTTTCAGTTTACTAAGTGATTGCTGGCCTTTATTATCCTGATTAATATGCTTCTTTTGAATGCATAGACTTGACCAATAATCATCTTAAATTTTAAAAGGGTGTTGTGAAATTCATAGTCGTTAACCCAAATTTAATGCATTTGATGAAACAGAGTTCCTTCCCAGTTTTAGGCAGGAAGTAGATTCACTTCCTTTATACTGACAGAATTACTAGGCTATATTTTGAATTTTCTCCAACACAATGTCAAAGTTTGAGGACTATCATTATTTAGGATTCGGATATGACATTTGTTTTGGAGAAGTTTTTTTTTTTTTTTTTTAGGAAATGTCAATCAAATGGTACATAGTGGTGTTAGTTTAAAAATCATTCCAGAGGTTATACATTTGAAAAGGTGCTAAACTACAGGTGCTTACTAAAAATAAATCCATGAATTAAAAAAAATACATTTTACTAAACATTGAAATATCAAGAAGAAATTTTCTGAGATGCAAAATTATATAAAGATTTTAATGGTAAAATAACGTTTTGGTGAAATTTAATGTACATAAATTGATTTAGGCATTGAATCATTTTTCCAATATGTGCATTACACTAGATATATTAGTGACTGCAAATATAAACAACTAAAGCCAATCTTTATATGTTAGATTTGTGTGATATAAATATTTGGCTGTTGATTGCTTGAACTCAGGCCCTTGCACGTGCCAGGCAGGCACTTATGCCCCTGGCTCCCTGGCTCTAATCAAGTAAAATTTTATAGAATCAAACGCACAAATTTCAAGTGTCTAATTCTGACTCTTCACAAATATATACAAGTGCATAATCAATATATTAATCAAAATATAGCACATTTGCCAAGGTATATTTCTGTATAGACAAAAACATATGTAAATTTTTATACCTAGTATAAGGGCCATAATTTTAAAATTCCAATATTAATTGCATTTTGCTCTTTCATAGAAAATACTAATGATTCTTACAAATTGATGTTATATTCTCTGATATTGTCATGTTCATTCATAAATTCTAGTAGTTTAAAAAATGTTTTCACAGTCTTGTATTCTGAATAACTATTAGGAAGAAAGCAATATGCTCTGTATTAATTACTGAAACTCTCCTACTAACCTCTTTTGAGTATCTGTGTTACTGCTTTTATCTTCTTAAAAAATTTCAATATATAAAAATAATCTACTGGAGAAATAACAATTTTGTTTTGTTCTTAGAGCTGGTATATGTTATTTCATTATTTCATTTCCTTGTATTTGGTGTTTCTGCTCTAGCCTGGAATTAAAGCACAATATTGTTAATTTATTCTTGACCTTTAAAAAAAGCTTTTAATATCTCACCACTAATTGCAACATTTGTTGTGAAACTTTATAGGGGCCATTTGTTCAGATGAAGGTAACATTTCAATTCCTTGATTATTTAGTAGTTTGTTTTATTTACTTTTGTTGCTGAGACAAAATACGCAACAACTGAAGTTAGAGGAGGAAAGAGTTATTCAGCTCTGTGTGTGTAGAGGTTTGGCCCTTAATTGGCTAAAAGGTAGGGTGGCATATGGCAGAGGGACACCAGCTCATGGCACCTGGGGTGCTGGGAAACACCAAGAAGCAGCAAGAGTGGAAAGGTGAACGAAGCCTCTTTCTGTCCCTTTTATTTTATCCGGACTGCTGAGGTTAGGGCGGCGCCAAACCAGTCAGTGGCGTGAGCCAGCCACAATCCAGCCTGCATCCCGGAACCCTTAATCCCAGAACTGCAGGATGCTTCCTTCAGTCACAAGCTCTAGATTCAGACCGCTCCAAAGAAGCCCATCCTCCAAGACTGCTTGAGCTTCTTGGGGGGACATCTAGAGACAAACCATACCAGGGTTTTATCACGGATAATTTTTTTGTTTTGTTTGTGTTTTTAGGGCAGGGTCTACAGAGTATTCCGGGTCTCACAACTACATCGGAATGATAGTAATCCGCCTGATCAGAGCTTTCCGTTGCTGGGATTAGAGGTGCGCACTACCATGCCCAGTCTCAGTTGCCCTCTCAGGGCGGCCCGGGGGCAGAGTCAGAACTGCGGGCCTGAGGATGGAATCCCGGTCATTACACCCGATTGCAGGCACTTTTTATTAATCATACTTTAACTTTTTATATTTAAGGCCTTTCGTGGATTGATAAATACAATTACATGTTTACCACTCTGCCAAGGTACACTTTTACAGTATTTCTAAAATATTAAGTCATATGAGTTTCTTATTTTTTGAGACTTTTCAAGATTCTCCTGTATATTAAGGACTTTGCATTTAGGAGGGAAGAGTAGCAAATCTTGTCAGAATTATGCTGGCCTTCGAAATAAATTGAACAGTCTTTTTTATCCATTTTTTATCTATTTTTTTTTAAATCAGGAGCACATCTAAAATTAGTATATATGCATGAGACGGTGAAAGAATATCTCAACTTCATCACTAGAATCTAGTTTCCTTGATAGTAGTATTTTGCTGATAATTTATATTTTCTGATAGGTACGTTCTAATTTTTTGAAATTATTTTTTATTTGTTTATTTATTTATTTATTTATTTAAAGGCTGGGGAGATAGCTCAGTGGAATAAATGCTTGCTTGGCAAGCAGGGGTCCTGAGTTCAACCCCTGGTATCAAAACAAAATGAAATAAAAAGTTATTCATTTATTTTATCATTTGTTACAGTGTCTCACTATGCAGCTCAGACTGGTCATGGTCCTCCTGTCTCAACCTCCCAGGTACTGGAATTACAGGTGTGTGCCAACACCCCCAGTTTCAGTGGCTGGCACGGCATTCTAGGGATCAAACCAGGGTCCTTGCGCTTGCCAGGCAGATTTCCTAGACCACGGAGCTATTACTCCAGCCCTGATATGGTTCCATTCTAATTTTTATTTCCTCTGGAGTCGACTTTGCTCCTCTGTTTCTTATAATATATTAATATATTTTATTTAAGTTTTAAAATGCAATACATCTAGGTTTTCCTTTACATTCTCATATTTTCAGTACTAATAATTTTATTCTTGCCATTGGAAATTTGAGTATTCTCTTTTTTTTTCAAAAGTTTTGAAACCATTGTATGAATTTCATTGACTGGTGATTGTAAAAAATTGAGATTTGATAATTTTCTCTATTGATTTATGTCTTATTCATTTGTTCTTTTTATTGTTTTCTCTCGTTTGTTTATTGTGGATGTAATTTACTTATCTTTGCTAGTTTTCAAAAGGAACTCTTGAATTCCTGAATTTATATTTTTGGATGACTATATTTATTACTGGCTGTTTGTAATGTATAAATATTTATACATGTGAATTTCCACCCCTGCTTTAGCTGCATCTAACAAAATTTCATAGTTTGAGTTTTAATATAATTTATTTCAAAGTTATTATTTTTCCAGGAATTTCCTTATTTTTTCTTATACTATTTCCTATTTTTGTGATTTTTTTATAATTGAAACTACACAATGTTTAAGAAATCTGATATGGTTTCATCTACTTAAGTAAATGTAGTTAAATATTTCGTACGTACAATTCAAACAATGGTAATTATAAAATATGGAGTAAATGTTACAACTTTGAACTCAACAACTAAAGAAACCATTGATAAAATACATAGAGAACTCTTAAAATTAGAAAATATATTTGCTAAATACACCTGACTGATGTCTTTATTCCGAATGCAGTGACAGACTGAGTACCCTTTCTTGCAGAAGTATCTTCTCTGATTAGTACAGCTTTGCCTCCTGTCATGATCACAGTCCCTCTAGGGCGTTTATGCCTCTATGTAATATATCTTAACTCTTGCTTTTCCTCATTTCCCTCCCCTCCATCAATGGTTCATCTTGCCTCATTTATAAAAACTTTGTGCTTTTTTCATCCACTGTTTAAAGAAATAACTTTTCCCTTCTTTCCCTCCACACCTTCTTGCTCCCTTGTTACCCTTTCCAGCTGGGATTCTTCCTACTTCCCAATATCTATCCTCCAGCTTTCTCTTAGTTACCTTTTGAGTTTCTCAATCGAAAAAAAAATGTGATTTTTTAATTTGTGTCTGATTTACCTCACAATTTTTTTCAAAGTGTATCTATTTACCTAAAATATCTCATGTTTATCCTTGCAGGAATATTCCATTATATATGAAAACTACATTTTCTTATCCATTCATACATTGAGGGCATATGGACTATTTCTAAGATTCAGGTAATAAAAATGTGCTGCTATAAACACAGCTATCTGTATATACTGTGGTATGATTTTTTTTTTTAACTCCTTAGGGTAGATTCATTGAAGGGGAATAGCTAGGTCAAATGGAAGGTCTACTTTTAGTTTTTGTGGAATCTCGATATCAATTTCCATAGTTTTAACAATTTACAAGCCTGCCAACAATGAAGAACTTTATTTGCGTTCAAAGAAACGTTTGAACAAACCTCTTTCATTTGTTGATCCTTCGTATCATTTTGTCCATCTCAACTGCCCTAACCTCAACTGTCTGATCTTTATAGTTTTCTTTCACCTGGGAACCTTGGCTTGTGCTTATTCCTTTTCTAGACCCTGAAGTTTCAATATGAGGCTATTTGAGCTCACTTAGATTTTCTGATGTAAGAATTCAATGCTTCAATATGCCCCCATTGGACTACGTTTTTTTCTACTCTTTGAATTTCCCCTATATCATAATTGCCTCATCATTCAATTGTAGAAACCATCTAACTTGTTCTTCAACTTCATCTATGTGTAACAAGCTAATTACTAATGATTGTTACTAATGATTGTGTAGCACAATAACAATGTGCAAATCCTGATTTCTATAAAACTTTCTTCACTTAATGAATCAAGGTTTCCTAAGGAATAAGACCTACTTCAAAGATGGAAGAGGGAATTATAAAATAAATATTAAATATTATTTTGTAACAGAAAGGGCTCAAAGTGTCCTGAAGGCACACATTTAAGAAGAGGCAGATGGCATCTAGGAGTCTGTTATTTGATAAATGTAACATCCAGTGTATGAACAATAATTAATTATAATAATAGATTTCAGACAGTTGGATAAACTAAGAACCTATCTTTCCACAAACTTGCACACAGATATGGAACACTTATATAAATATAATGTACTTAATAATGTACTTACAAATGTACTTAAAAATCATAATGAGTGTTAAAACCAGTGAATTAAAGTTAGAAAAATAAATGGAAATGCTATTACGTTGATAAAAAACATCTCCCAAGCCATTATTTATTAATTATAAGTTGGAAAACTTCCTAGTGTAGAAAAAAGGTGGTCATTCCCATAGTCATCAAAACTAGGATCACTCTTCTTCAGATAATAATATCAATTACTTCCTAATAAGATACTGCATAAAAGATAATTCAGTTCACTGGTGTGTCTGAAAATTACATTATGTGAATCTAGTTAAGAACTGCTGTTCAAACTGAAAGATATTCAACAAAGTAACTTTCTGATCACTCTCTCAAACTATCAATTAGAAAATTTATACAAACAGCAAGACATAATGCTATGCATTAGAAGAGGATACGGGGAATTGACAATGAATGAAATTTATAATGCTGAGCCGGCACCATGAGTGATAATCAATGGATTCTGCAGACATAAGCAAGAGATTTGACTATTGTTATAGATGCTGTTTAACACAGTAACAGTTTATAACCCATGAATCCTTAAATAAAAATCCATGCTTCTATTTATGTATCTATATAAAGTATATATAAGCATAAATATATAAGCACAAATAATATATAAGCATAAATGAATGGGGCAGAAGTGAACAGACAAGTAGCATACGAAGAATGAGTAATGCCTCTGTAAAGTATAATGGATGCTAAGCTAATCGGAAGTGGTTTGATGGGGAGTGCCATTACTGAACACGTACATAAGTAGCTGTGCTTCTTAATGAAGGTGTGTTTTGTACCTTCTCAACAATTCACATATATTTATATGTCGGTTGGTTGACTGTTCCAATCGATCCATTACATATAATTTATAAATTATAAAACCTCAGCACCTCTGGTCTTCTACAGTAGTTCAACACTGAAGCATAAATACATATGTTTGCATTCATTTCATTTGATGAAATGCTTTCATATGCACCATTGTTCGGTGATGTGATTTTCTTTAGAATAAATCAAATTTTTGATAAAGAGCTTTCAGCTTTATCATAATGTGAATTAAAGTGACCAGGAAGGCAGTCCAGACACTTGAAACAGCGCATAAAGCATCATTAATTTCATTGCTCAATAATTAAGTCATCAGTTTCACAAATATGCCACCTCAATCTCAGAATGATAAAATCATAAATATTTTCTTGTTACTAACAAGTTTAGGGTAGCAGGGATTTAGAAAAAATTAACATTATAAAAGGAAAATAAATAGCGTTAAATATGTTTAAAGCTTTGAGATATTTATTTACTTAATCATATCACCAATCATACTATGTCATGACTGAGAGTGGCTGCTTTCTGTACATGTTCAGGAAAGCGGAGCATAATTGAATGACTATGGCATCCTTTGGAAAACTTTAGTCTTTGGTTGTAGTATTAAAGAGCTCTGAAGGCCAGCCAAATAGCTCAGCAGAGATGGCAATTGAGACTGGGTATGGTGGTGTGCTCTTGTAATCCCAGCATTTGGGAGGCTGTAAACAGGCAGATCACTATGAATCCGATCTAGTAGTGAGACCCTGAACACCCTGTAGATCCTTCCCTAAAATAAAAAGAAAAGCTCTAAAGAGTTTCACAGACTCGTATATCCTCTTTAAAATGACCTAAGAATTAAATACTAAAATTTGTAATCTCCAGGGTATGCTTAACATCTTTATCCACAATATATTTAGAATGAGGAAAGTTTAGATTATTATATATAGGAAATAATATCTTTGCAAAGTAATTTGAAAGCAAAATCATTCTGTGTTCTGCAATTCTAATTCGCTTTATGCTTATCTAAATCTGGAGCAGTCTGGATAATATAGATGGGGAATTTCAATTGCATAGAAACATATATATGTTTTAATCCAAATAAACATATTTCTATTCAAATTTTCCTATATTTTCCACATTAATATCAATATATAAATTTCTTTATTTCTTCATGAAAGAATGACTTCAAGCATCAATTTTGATAAAACTTAAATTCTCTGTTTTTGGTTTCATAAACTGCAAATAAATTATTTGGTGGTGTTGGTATTGTTGTTGTTGTTGGTGGTGTGTGTGTGTGTGTGTGTGTGTTTGTGTGTGTGTTGTTATAATAACTCACCCCTCTCTTCTAAGGTCATAATGTTAATGGCAGAATTTAATACTTTGTTTCATATTATCACTGGTAGTTTTCCCTTGCTACATTCTAGGAGAACTTTCAGTTATCAGACGTTGCTGAGGGACCTTCACACAGGTGTCTTAAAAACAGGGCAGTTTAGGGGCTGGCAAGATAGCTCAATGGACTAAAGCATCTGTGTAGGCAAGTTTAGGCAAGTGCAGGGACCACGGTTCAATGTCTGGTACCCCATGCCACACCAGCCCCGCCCCCAGGTAGACTGTGCCAGCCAGAGTCCAGGCATGGTGGTGCATGCCTGTAATCCCAGCACTGGGCAGGCTGAAAGCAGGAGGATCCCTATGAGTCTGAGCTGAGTGAGACTCTACACCAAATACATGAAAAAAAGAAAAGGAAAATTCTGAAATTCTAAATTTCTGATACTTATTTTTACATGAATTCTTGACAGTAGAAGTCTAGAAAAATTGTAAGTGCTAATTTGTTAAGAATCATAAACTTTTGTATCATTACTAAAGTCATTTATCTAAATTATGATTTAATGAAATTTCTTGGGTTCTAATGATTTAATGAAGAGTTCTAATTATTAAATAATCAGATATTTAATGTGTTTTCCCCTATTGCGTTTTATTATTATGTAAATGTGCTACATCCATGACAGTTACTTCATTCCATATACTTTTAGAGAAAAAATATTTTATTTTTAGCAGCATCATAAGGGAAGCCATTAGGCTTTTTTGTAAATCTACATTGATCAGAGGAATCTGTCTCTTATAGTTTTAAAAACATATTATTCGTGAGTTTTATGTTGTTATTCACATTTACTCCTATTTTGCCAGAAATACCTTGAGTCATTACTTATTTTGCTAATGAGGCAAATTACATAATAATCTAACCCTAACTCTCACTGGCTGAAGTTTGGAATAAGTAGGAATACGTGTACTCTAGGCACCAGATTTTCTCTTTCATTTTGCTTGTTGCTTCTGCTTTCAGAGCTATGTATGCCTTCATCACTATTCTTTGCATTAATCAAATTCCAAAACAATATTCTCCTGAAATCGGCTAGTCTTAATATAATTCTTTATTAAAGATGTAGGATATTTACAACATATAAAATGTTTAAAATTATTTTATTATTATACATTATATGAATACAATTACACTCTTTCATATCATAATATTCTCAAGAGTTTAAGAAATTTTCTGGAGCTTATATTTCCAATATACTGTGTGACGCAAAGTAGCCCAGGGTTGGGGGAGAGATCAGGTATAAGTGTGAGATAATTATTATCAAGAATTCCTGTGAGAAATCTCTTTTCCCTAACATGTATAGAGAGCCACTGTGTTTCTCTAAAGAAGAGAAGGAACTAGCATCTCACCTTTGAACTTACCAAGGGGTATCCACGGAATTGTTCTTCAAAACATGAATACTTTATAAAATGTTTCTTACTATCCTCAGACAAATAGTGATACTATGTTACATACTACTTTGGCTTCTTTTGCATTTTGAATATTATCCGTGTTCTCTCAGAAAAGAATGGGTTACCTGGTGTTTGTTCCAAACTGCATAAAAAGATAGCAAACAAATCACTTAGCAACTGATGTCCAAGATAAATTATAGAGCAACAGTAGTGAGATCACATTCTTAGGAAATCTTTATAAATAAAGGAAGACATAGAAAATCCTAAAAAAATTATGCATAATCTTAGGATCCAAGCATGAATGGATAAGCATGTTGAAGCCAGGGTCACAGTGTTAAACAGTTTTATAAAAGGCACTATTACTTGTTTTAGGTTTGTGGTAAGTTCTATGTTGAAAGATTGAGTGTAAAAATAATGAATAAGCAATCAAATAAACAAAGCATCAAAAAGCAAAATAGAGAGATTAAACTCAAAAGGATATATTTTGGTTAATTCAATATAAATCATTAAAACATCTATGAGGGCCATTAAGATAGCTCAGCAGATTAAGCACCTGCTAGGCAAATGCAGTGTCCTGGGTTCAGTTCTTACATACTGTGCTGGTCTCAATCCTGGACTCCTTGAGCCGGCTGTTTAGACAAGGCGTGGTGGCACACGCCTGTAATCCCAGCACCGGGGAGGCTGAAAACAGGAGGATCACTATGAGTCCAAACTGCATAGTGACCCTAAAACTAAATAAAAACATATATGAGTACTAACTTCTGGTGGTTAAACTGTAATTTACTTGGGCTTTGGTTTGGGTTTGCTTTTTCTTTTCTAGACATTTGAGGTGCATCATTAGAGTTATTATTTGTTTCCATTCTGTTTTCCTAATCTGTGCGTTCACAGCTATAAATTTTCCTCTAAGAACTGTTTTCATTGCATCCCATAAATTCTGATAAGTTGTGCTTGAATTTTCATTGAATTGTAGATATTGTTTAATTTCTTCTTCAGTTTCATTTGCAACCCATTGGTTGCTGAGAGGGTGTTTTGAATTTTCATGTATTTATGTTTTTTTTTTTCTGGTTTCTTTTGTCATGTATTTCCAGATTCATTTCACTGTGGTCAGATAATGTGCATGGGCTAATATATATATAGGTCTTGTCTTGTCTTAGTCTTAACCATCCAGCAGAAAAGTCTAAACATGAGATATAGACAGTAAAGCTATTTTAATATGCTGAGCTGTAAAAGGCAACTTCTGACATTGTCAGTTCCATGGATAATCCACTACTATTATGAACTACTGGACTACACAGCATTATTTTGCTGAATTCACACCCCTACAATATTTGAATGGCAATAAAACACCCATCTCTGACAAAAGTAAATAGAAAAGGGGGATATAAATGAAGGTCCATTTTGTAGTGAAAAAAAAATATATATATTTCTGTATTATACAAAATAGGATAGATGTATAGCTACTTGCTCTTAGTTCAATAAGAAGAAAGATTTGTACTAATAGTGTTTAGACAAGATATCATGTCTGCATTTTGTACTCTGAATAACTAGTATTAAGAAAACAATATGCAATGTAATAATTATTGTAACTGTCCTACTAACCTGTTTTTAAACTGTCTCATTGTTATTTCTTTATCATAATTAATAAAAAATTAAGAAATAAACTAATGCTTCTCTTAAACATCTTATATGTGAATGATTATGGACCTGATGGAGCTATTATTTCAGTGTCTGAAAACACCTTTTTCATAACAAAAATTTGAGAATTCCTATAGTGTGTATTTTTTAATAATAGTCTATCATTGTGTCACAAAAAACTAACTGGTTTCATAAATAAAATTTATTTAAGTTATTTTGGCCCTTTAATTAATAATTACTATCAATATACAGCTTCACCAGGCTACAGTTCAGATGGAAAAGATCTGCTCTGTAACTGCCAACATGTGACAGCAATCTTTTATATTTTTTCTACACTTTTTGCAAAAGGAAATTATGGAAAGTTCAGTACTGTTTGTGGAAAAAGCATAAGATTTTACTACTATGCTCTAATAAATCCAACATATTGCTCACAAGTTAATTAAAATATTTATCCCTCTGCCTGCTATGAAATCACCTTTGTATAATAAGAGCATAAAGTTGTCTCACTTGATATATGTTATTGATAAATGTGCTATAGATTTGTGTGATTTATAAAAACTACTGGCTGGGGGAGAAGAAACAAGTAAAATACTTTTAAAAAGAGAGCTAGATATAGTTATTTATATTTTCCTATTATTTTATCTTTTTATCATTGAAATGATACTCTATGTTTATATTAATGAGAAATTAAGCTTTCTATAAATGCTAAGGAGAGAAAATAAATGAGTGCATTCTTTCATCAAAGTATTTCATGCATTTACTGGATTTAATTTTCTAATAACATCTTTATAAATGCATATTTTAAGTTATTCAGCAGTATCTTGGGAGAAGACATTTAAAATAACTACAAAATATTAAGTAAAGCTCTGGCTAGCAAAGTACAGAATAGCTTCTATCAGTCTATCTGTTTGATTGGAAAACTGAGAACACTCATATTGTTAGTTACTGCTTAAGATATTAAATTACATTAGCATACACATGATATTTATATTTTTAATTATGGACAGGTTGTCTCAGATAAAAAAATAACTAACTTTTTACTTGAATGATAAATGAGAATTTTCAAGATAAAATCAGAGCAAACTGCTTGCTCAAATGAGCAACATTAACCTATGCCAAGACCTTGAAGTGGGCAGAAATTGGGCTAGAGAAGAAACTAAAAGGCTGCACAATAAACAGAGCCTGCAAACGTATCTTTCAAAGTTGTTGGAGAAAAAAGATATCTTCAGAACAAATTACATCCAAATAAATTCATAACTACCAAACCTACACTTCAAAACTCCGTGATGTCCTAGAAAGAGACAATGAAGCTAATAATGTCAAGAGCTCGGAGGACAGAAGAAAGGGTGAGCAGTAAAGGAGAAGAAAAAGGTAAAGAATCAGCAACAGAACAATGGTAGCAGTAATTCGGTATCTGCCACTAGTAACTAACAGTGTGAATGCCCTCTATTTCCCAATCAAAAGAGAAAGACTGATGAAATGTTAGAAGAAACACAGTTCAAAGGTGTGTTATTTACAAAATACATGACCCCCAACCCAAATTCATAGATTAAAGATCAAAGAGCTAGTATTAGAGAAACCTAAAAAAAAGCATGGGGAGCTATGCTCCATTTAGGCAAAGTGGACTACAAGCCAAAACGGATCAAACAGACAAGGAAAGTCTTACATGTTGTTTAAAGAGAAAAAGTAAAGAACAAGAGAACCATTCTTACAATATGCACTGAACAACGGTGAACCTAAATTTGTAAGCAAGTACTATTAGATAATAAAGGAGTAGATAAAAATAAACATGGCTGTAGTGCAGGACATCAATATCCTACTAACACAAATAGATGGGTAAACTAAACAAAGTTCAACAACAACAAAGACAGTGATACCTTTGAAGTTGAACAGATCCAAGTTTGGACTTTTTAACCTCTCAAAATGATGGTAGAAAAAAGCTACCTAGATGTTTCTAATTTGGCTTTATACTCACACTGAAATACTGACTTGATAACATCTTATAGGGTCTAAGAATGAGTCATATGTAATTCCTGAGTACAGACAAAAAGTGCTGACACTTCAATCTATGTGCTTCCAAAAATCATATGCTGTTTGTGTTTAAGCATTAAGCCACTCATCATTGTGTTTTATTTTGTACTTCAGCTGCATAAAACATTGTAACCATAGCTTTAAAGAAAGTTAGTGATACCAGGAGTAAAAACAAAAAGAAAACACTGAAAGCCACAATACATTGAAGAAAATTAATAATAAATATTCCTACTACTAAAACTAAAAAGAAAAACATGTTTTAGGGATGAGGAGACAGCTTAGTTGAATAAGCACTTGCCTGAGAAGCACAAGATCCTGAGTCCAATCCCTGGCACTGCAGAAAAAGAAAAAGAAAAACATGTTTTATACTTGAAAATAGAAATTTTTCACAAATTGGTAAAAAGGAAATTTAATACATTATTTTACATTGGAGTCAGTGGAGTCTTTGCATTTTGCAGAGTAGAGATTTTTTTCTGCACCTCGAATTGTGTTACCAGAAATACATAAATACAACCTTTACCCATACTTTGTGTTGGTACTATGACAAAACATGGCATTTAAAGCTATTTGCTCATTGTAGTGAGAAATTTTATTTTCTCTATTTATATGATGTCATTTATAAAAACAATTAAAACATCCTCCTTTAAACTTCAAATTCAGTTTTGAAAACAGCCAATAACTTGAGAATCTTTCCAGGAATTATTTATTTAAATGTCAGGGATTTCACAACTCTCCATATTCTTTTTTCTCCAATCAGTTATATTAGTTATAACTATCAGTTATATTAGTAAATGCTAGTATGTTTATTGATGTTCTCTTTGTTTTTGGAACTGGGGATTGAACTCAGGCCCTCGTGCTTTCCAGGGAAGCGCTTATTCCACTGAGTCATCTCCCCGGCCCCTTGATGTCCTTTTATATAATTATACGACTTAAGCATCAATGTGCTGTATTATTATAATTAATTTTTTAAAAATGTAATATTGTAATATGATGTATATTATTTTTAGAAATAATTATCCTTTGTATATTCCTCTAGTTTGTTAGTGATCTATATTTGAAAACTTATAATTAACAATAATAATTTCTTAAATATTTTTTATCTGCTGTTCTTAATGACAATTTAGCAACTTTTTTGGTTTAAAGCACTTCTAAATTTCTTTAAGATAATTATCTAGGGGCCTGGGAGAGGGCTCAGTGGAATAAGCGCTTCCCTGGCAAGTGCCAGGGCCTGAGTTCAATCCGCGGTTTTGCAAAAAAAAGAGATAATTATCTAGCAATTATGAAATTACTGTTTCACAGTGCAGATAAATTTATAGTTTTGTTTAATTATTCCACAGCATAATAAAGTTATCACTTGTATGGAGTCATAAATTTTAGTGTCAGATTCATTCTTTTATATAATTCAGTTTTGTTTCTTTTTTTATAATTTAGTTTTTGTTTGTTATAGTTATAAATATTTCTGAGAAAACTAAATCCAAATGAAATGCTTATCTCAATATAGATTTCATTATGAAATCTATATTAATCTATTATAGATTAATTATAATTATTTATTAATATTAAATCTATTATAATTTCCTTTATCTAAAAGGAAATTATAGTTGTCACAAGTAGGGTGAATTAGCATGTTTTCACTGGGAGAATCATCTTGGAAGGAGAAAATATCTTGATCAGAATGGTATTCCTGTCCCATGAGCATGACACAATTGAGCTATGAGCTGCAAAGAGCTCAAAGTTAATCCTGTTTTAATAAAGTGAGAGGAATTACAGCTTCAGAGACTCAAAGTAAAAAGAAGACAAATTGAGAAGGTCAGGAAGGTGATTCTATCAAATTAGTTCATTTGAAAAACCATACAATTAGGCCAGTTGAAACTTCTATAACATTTTCCCAATTATTCTGCTAATGACTCCAACATAAATTTAAAAAAAACACACCTGCAATTATTTGAGGGACTGAAATATCAACCAAAATTTATTTTCTAATGTTATTTGGAAGATAATGTCATAAATTTTACCTCCATCAGAGAAGAGGTGTGAACACAAAGTCTCTGATAACTGAACATAGAAAATTTGTGTTTCTAACAAACCATTGGGGAAATTAAATGTCTACAATAGTTGGGTTATCAAAGTAGAAGTTGAAATCTTGTCAAATATATGACAATCTGACTGGGCGTGCCTGTAATCCCACACTGGAGAGGTTGAGACAGGAAGATCCCTGTGAGTTCGAGCTACATAGCAAAACTCTGTACCAAATAAATAGATAGATAGATAGATAGATAGATAGATAGATAGATAGATAGATAGATGATAGATAGACAGACAGATAGATAGGCAGACAGATAGACAGACAGATAGATAGATGATAGATAGATAGACAAACAAAGAGATAAATGTTTCTCCTTAAAAATATGACAAGCTGGTTTATAGGTAAACAGAAACAGATTAAAAGCATATTTATTCCTATGTATTAACAAAATTATTGACCTTGAAAGCTTTATGTACAGATGAAAGTTATTCCTAATCACATTTTTTGACAGAATAGCCTTTGAATTACAAACTATAACATTATAAAATATTATGGCATGCCATCATTCAAATGTATTTTACCTTTTTACCACAACCAACAGCAATACCAGGTTAATAGAAACATAAACCAGAAAGATAATTTAATATACATAAACATAAACCAGAAAGATAATTTAATATACATTTTCAAAATATTGCATTGCCGCAGAGATAGATCAGCAGACTAAAGGGCCTGTTTAGGCAAACTTAGGCAAAGACAGGGACCACGCTTTGATCCCCAGCACCACACGCTATGATAGCCCCTTCCCCAGGGTGGGCTGAGCTGGCTGCAGAGTCCAGGTTTGGTGATGCATGCCTGAAATCCCAGGACAGGGGAGGCTGAAAGCAAGAGGATCATCACTAGTCAAAGCTGAACAGCAAGACCCTGCAACAACCAAATATATTAAAAAGAAAAAATTATAACTATTCATTATTCAGATATTTTTACAAAGGCTGTCTTGATAGCAGTGGACTAAAGCACCTGCTTAGGCAGAGTGTAGGGACCAGGGTTCAATTGTCAGCACTGCCTGCGAGGCACGCTGAGACTGCAATTGAGACTGGGCGTGGTGGTGCCTGCCTGTGACCCCACCCCTTGGGAGTCTGAAAACAGGAGGATCACTATGAGTCTGATCAGCGTAGTGAGACCCTGTAGACCTTGGGGCCCCTGTCCTAAATACACACACACACACACACACACACACACACACACACACACACACACACATTTTTACAAAACAGCTGTGAATGTACACTTCACATTCTAAAAGTGGTTACCAAAAAAGATACTTATAGTAAAGAGTTTCATTCAATTCATAATTAAATTGTACTTGTGAGTTAATATAAATTGTTTTTTGTAAGTCTGTGTAGACTTACAAAATAATTGTAAATACTCTAATTCTATTAATTTATTTCACTTATTTAATAAGTGCAGTATCTTGCTACAAAGCTCAGTCATAGTGATCCTCCTGCCTCAGCCTCCCCAGTTCTGGCATTAAAGCTATGCACCACCATGTCTGGTTTCAGTGGCTGATGCTGTGTGGAGCCGGCAAGACACGTGGAACTGGAGATCGAATCCAGGTCCTTGCTCTTGCCAGGTCGGCACTTAGACCACAGAGCTGTCTCTCCAGCCCAAGACTCATATTCTGAGGTACTAATTTTATAATATATTCAAGAGACAGTCAGTATGCTAAGTGAATTTCAGTTAATGGATGCTCAGATGACCAACAGGACACCTAATGTTTCAGCACCATTTGCCAATGCAGCATTAGATTCCTGACCATTTACTGACTGGAATAATTATTCTCAAAGCTTGTGAATAAGAATTGTCCTCTTTATGAAGTTTCATTTCAGTTATCTCAGCGACTGTTACCAGAAAGTATCTTCCATAAACCTTGACACTCAAAATATGTTCAATGGGGCTGGGGAAATGGCTTAGTGGAATAAGTGCTTCCTTGGCAAGCACAAGGGATTGAGTTCAATCCCCAGTTCCTCAAAAAAAAAAAAAAAAAAAAGTTCAAATGTCCTTGAAAGGTAGCTATACTACAAATGGTAAAGTTGTTATTTAAGAACCAATTGGTCACATAACTTTTGTATAACACTACAAAACAAGTTTATATTAGTGTTATCTAATCTAATACCTGATATCCAAAGTGCTACAATTTGCCATTAAGCGTATTAAATTACCTTCTAGAATTTTATATGGCTGACTAAAATATAGAAACACATCAATGCTGCATATCCAATTTATTCAAAATACTTTAGCATTAAATTTTTGAATTTAAAGGATCTAGAGTTTGAGGTTTCTAAACAGATATTTCCTTGAATTAATTTCTTCAGCTAAATAGGTTGATGTAAAAGATAATTCTCATGTGAATTATCTTATTTATATATCAGTATATTTTATATCAGTAATGCATATTTTAATTATTATGCAAAAATATATTTGTGTCATATATGGCTATGTGAGATGCATGTGAGGTAATTTTCTATACATGGATAGAATTAGTTCACATGTACTCCTGTTTCTTAATTGATTTATGGTTTGCCTTTCACTATGACCACCACTGGCAATGAAAATATCAGTGCTCACAGGCCGTCTCTTACGTATCATACAAAGGAATGATGTTTGTGAACTTCATTAAAATCGTATTTCACCAGAGCAATAGATATTTGTAAGAGGTGTGACTTACAAATAGGTTTGTAAGCTTACTTATCATGGCTTTTAGGAGTACATGTTTTCAATATACAAAGTTTACATTCGATGTGTGCAGTTGGTAAAAAAAATGTTTTATTTCATATGACAGAAACTATGTGATATTTAAACTTGTGCATCTGATTTATTTTATGGTGTGACTGCCTTTATTTTATTGAGAAACAAATAGCAATGAGACAGTATCAAAACCGATTAATGGGCCAGTTTCAATAATTAATACATTATACATTGTTATCTTCTTAGTGGTTACCCATACTACAAGAAGCAGACATGATATCCTGTCCAAACACTATCATGACTTATTTTTAATTTAGGCATTTGTCTGTCTTGGAAGAGACAAAATATGAGAAAGGTGGACAAAGAAAAAAATTAGACAGAAGTTAGGGTCACAAAATTAAAGCAATCTTTCATAACCTCTGAGAAGCCATTGTTAAAAGAATTACATCAAAGACAGTTGCACATGAATGTGGCAGATGAGAATATTAGCGAGGACTCTTCAAACATGCTCAAAAACTCTTCATCAAATATTAAATTCATGTTCTGTCTATCTTACTGTTTTTACAAGATGGATCACTTTCTCAAATGACACTATTTATACAAGATGTTTATACAGTAAGATATGAAACAGTAAATTGGAATCTTTGAAAGATGTTTAGAAGTGGAAATCAAAATATTCCTCAAACAACCACAATATAGGTACACTTTAATGATAAGTAGTCAGGTTGTGAGTTATATATACATGAGTTTTTAAAATATATATATTAAATATATATGCTTTAAAATATTTTCTTTAATAACTACTCAAGACCTAGTTACATTTCCACATTAACACTACTAAACAATTTATCATTATTTTCTTTTTTAGAAATAATTTTCTTTTATTTTGAAAAATAAAAACAAGAACAAGAAAAATGAAAGCAAGGACAAAAACAGGGTTACACATACCAGTACATACATTACAGATTTTCAAATCTAGACTAGGTGATTAACAGTGATTCATGCATTATCTATTTTTACCATCAAATGTGTGGCTCAGATTAACAGATATAGTTATGCAGGATAGGAGATATGACTGGATATTACCACATGCTTTTTTGGGGGGCAGAACCATGAATTGAACTCAGGCCCTTGAACTTGCCAGGGAAGTGCTTATTCCACTGAGCCATTTCCCTGCCCCCCACATGCTTTCAAGAACTGTTAAATCTTTGTTTCTCATTTTTTATTAGTTTTTAAAACAATTTACTTTAAAGAGAGTATATTACTAATTGATATGACACTAGAATCAGTACACCTTCAGAAGACCAAAATGACAGGTATGACAATCATGATTTTAGTATAACAGATTTCTGTCCTCAATGTAGTTTCTTAGTTCACAGATGTCAGCATAGAGAGTTAGTCATGGTGAGATTTCTACCCATTAACTGTTATTTTTAAAAAGCATGATGGCAATTCTCAGGATAATTGCCTAATTTGTCTTGTATATATACATGTATGGCTTTATCCCAACCTTACTACCTAACTTTTCTCCTCTTCATTGTTTAATCCTTAAGTTTTATTTCTTTCCATGTAACTATATTTTTATACACTTTCTAGTTTTTATTTCATCTTTTGTGTTCTTATACTGGGGAGACAATATTTTATATATATGTGTGTGTGTGTGTGTGTGTGTGTGTGTGTGTTTGGTTTAATTAACTTGTGCACATTTCCTCAAGTAGCATCCACTTATCTACAAAGGCTTTGAATTTCTTTTTCTTTATAGCTCAGTAATACTCCATTGTATAAAAAAAAAAAAACACATCTTTTTCATCCATTCCTTAGGTGACAGGTATTTTGGTTGCTTCTAAGATTTGGCTATCACAAACTGTGCTGCTATAAACATAGATATACATATATCACTATGATACGACATTTTCAGTTCCTCTGGGAAAATTCCCATTAGCAGGATAGCTGGACTGAATGGGATTTCCAGTCCTAACAGTTTGAGGAGTCTCCACACTGATTTCCATAATGGTTGCAACAGTCTACATTCCCACTGGCAGTGGAGAAGTGTTCCTTTTCCCTGAAGACTCTCCAAAATTTGTCATTCGTTGATTTGTTTATGATAGCCATTCTTTCTTTATGGGTGAGACTATCTCACTGTTTTTTTTTTATTTGCATTTCTCAAATGGCCAGTGATGTGGAGCATTTTTTTCATGTATTTATTTGCCTCTTGTATTTCTTCCTCTGAGAAATGTGTACTCATCTCAGATCCCCCTTTTTGAACTGAGTCTTTAAACTTTGAATCCCTAATGTTTTTTAGTTCTTTATAAATTCTATATAGAAGACCTTTGCCTAAGTGCTTATTGGTTAAGATTTTTTCCAAATATGTGGGTTGTCTTTTCACTTCACTGGTAATTTCTTTTGAGGTGCAGAACTTCTCAATAATAGGCGTTCCTAGTTGTGAATTCTGTCTAGTATTTCCCATGCAAGACCTACATAACAAGAAATGTAATTTTTCTATCTTCCCATTGCAGTTTGATTTTTGTTCATGAAATGTTTACATACCCCCATATATTCAAGATGTCTGCCTACTTTCCCTTCCAGGAGATTTAGTGTTTCTACTAAAATGTTTAGATCTTTAAACCATTTTTACTTTAGTTTAGTGCATGGTGATAATGTTAGTTTTTAGCATGTAGAGAGCCATTTTTTAAAGAGGATGTCTTTCTCAATGTGAACACGTTAGACCTTTTTTCAAATATAAAAGTGATTGAGTGTATTTGTAGTTGCACCTGCATTTTCTAATCTATATCATTAATCCTCTGGTCATTTTTTTTGACAATACCATACTGATTTAATCATAGAAACTTTGTAGCATAACTTCAAGTAAGGAATTCTAGTGCCACCTACCTTGCTTTTGTTGCACAGGAGTGCCTTTGCTATTCAAGGTCTTTTCTGGTTCCAAATAAATTTTAGGATTGATTTCTTTTGATCTGCAGGGTATGTGAGTGGTATTTTGATGGGGAGTGAATTAAGTCTCTATAACAATTTTGGAGTATGGCCATTTTTCACAATGTTGTTTTTCCTATTCAGGAGCAAGGAATATCTTTCCAATTTCAGAAATCCTCTTTGATCTCTTTTTTCAGAGCACTGTAATTTTCATTGAATAGGTCATTTACTTTAGTTAGATTAATTCCTATATATTTCCTTTCTGTGGTGCTATTGTAAAGGGTATTATTTCTCTAATCTCCCTTTCAGTGTGTTTGTTATCTTTGTAGAGGAATGTTATTCACTTTTGGGTATTAACTTCTAACCTGCCATGTTACTCAATTTATTTATTAATTCTAGGAGTTCTTAGTGAAGTATTTAGGTATTCTAAGTAGAGTATCATATCTTCTGCCAATAATGACAGCTTAACTTCTTCTTTACCTATTCTTATTCCTCTTGCTTCTCTTTGTTGTCTAACGGCTCTAACTAACAAGTCCAGAACTATATTGCATAAGAGTGATGACAGAGGATATCCGTATTTGTACCTGATCTGAGAATAAAAGATTTCAGTTTTTCCCCATTTAGAATTATGTTAGCCATTGTGTTGTTGTAAATGGCTCTTATCAGATTGAAGTAGATGCCATCGATTCCAATTTTCTGTAGGACTCTGAACATGAATGAGTGTTGGATTTTGTCAAAAGCCTTTTTCTGCATCAATTGAGATGATCATGTGGTTTTTGTATTTCGCTCTATTGATATAGTGTATAACATTTATACATGTGTGTATATTGAACCATGCTTGTATCCCTAGGATGAATGATAGCTGGTTATGGCATATGATCTTAATGATTTTCTGTATTCTATTTGCTAGGATTATATTGAGGATTTTCACATCTATGTTCAGGAAGCAGATGGCCTGTAATTCTCTTTTTAGTTGAATCTTTCTCTGGTTTTTCTGTCAGCATAATACTAACCCCAGGAATGATTTTGGAAGTATTACTTCTTTTTCAAGTTCATTGAAGTTTGAGGATTTCTGGGATTAAATATTCTGTAAATTTCTTGTAGAATTCATCTGTGAATCCGTAAGGACATGGAGTTTTCTTCATTGGTGAGTTCCTTATTACATTTTGAATTTCACTGGCTGATACACAGTCACTGAGAGTTCATATATCTTCTTGATTCAGTTTTGGTAATTAGTACATTTTTATGAATCTGTCCATTTCTTCTATGTCTTCAATTCTGTGAGAGGAAAGATTTTCCAAGTAGCTATTAATGATCTGAATTTCCACAGGGTCTGTGTTAATTTCACCCTTTTCATTCTTTATTGCTTGAATTTGGTTTACTTAATTTAATTTGAGATTTTATTTAATATTTCAAAGAACCAGCTTTTTGATTCATTAGTTCTTTGTATTGTTTTCTTTGTCTGTATTGTGTTAATATCTACTCTACTCTTCATAAATTTCCTCCCTCTTTAGGCTTCGGGCTTGGTTTGCTCTTCTTTTTCTACACACTTGAGGTGCCACATTAGAGTATTTGTTTGTTCCTTTTCTGTTTTCCTAATGTGTGAGTTTATAGCAATGAGTCTCCCTCCAAGAAATGCTTTCATTGCATCCCATAAATACTGAAAAGTTGTGCTTTAATTTTCATTGAATTGTAAATACAATTTAATTTCTTGTTTAATATCATCTGCAACCCATTGGTTCCTGAGTATGGTGTTATTTAATTTCCTTGTGGGGGTTTCATGGTTTCTTTTGTCATTTATTTCTAGTTTCATTTCACTGTGGTAAGATAATATGCATGGGATAATTTCTTTTTTCTTGCATATATTTAAACATGATCTATGGACTAGTCTGTGGTCTATTTTAGAAAATGTCCCATGTGCAACTGAAAAGAATGTGTATTCAAATGTGGTTGGGTGGAACACTCTGTATATGTCCACTAAGTCCATTTGATCAGAGATCTGTTTCAGTTCTACTACCTTTTTGCTAATTTTTTTTATGTTCTTGACCTATCTTTTTGGAATAAAAGAGTGCTAATGTCCTCCTTAAGATTTTGGCATTGGATATTAGATTTTTTTATGTCCATTAAGATATTTTTATATTGTTGGGTGCTCCCATGTTTGGTGCATACATATTTTGACTGTTACCTCTTCCTGTTATATTTTTCCCCTAACCAGTATATAGATGCCTTCTTTATTTCATTTTTTCATTCTTGGTTTGAAGTTCAAACTGTTTGCAAACAGGATTTCTATGCCAACTATTTTCAGAGGTTCTGGGTCATCTAGTATTGTTTTCCATCCTTTGACTTTCAGTCTATGAATTTCTTTATGAGTTAAGTTCCTATTATACAACATATTATGAGATTTAGCTTCATAATCTGCTCTATTTAAGTTTTAATTCAGTATATTTCTTTTAATTACTGAGTTGAATCCATTCACTTTGATGGTTATAAATGAGGTATATTGACTTATGTTGAAATGTTATTATCCTCCTATTGGTTACCTATTATTCTCCTGTTTTGAATTGCTGGCCCTATTTGATGAGTTCTTTCTGTTCTTATTCATGGCATTGTGGTCATTTTGGTTCTTCTCTAGAATATTTTTTAGTAGTCTGTGTAGGGTTGGTTTTGTCATCATGAAATTCTATATTTGTTCTTTGTCATCAAAGTATTTCACTTCTCCATTAAACTTGAGAGTTTTGCAGGTATATCATGCTGGGTTGGAATTTGCTTTCTTGCAAGACTTGTAGTAATTTACTCCATGTTCTCCTCGATTTGGTGGTTTGTGAAGAGAAATCTGCTGTTATTCTGATGGATTTTCCTTTAAACGTGATCTATTTCTTTTCTCTTGCGGCATTCAGAATACTGTTCTCATGCTCAATCTGGATTTTGATTATTATGTATCTGGATGTGGTTTTAATTGGGTTAATGTTATTTGCAGTTCTATATGCTTCATTTTACTGAATGTCAGTTTGTTTCCCCATATTTAGGAAGTTTTCTGCTATTACTTCTGTCCGTATTCCTTTTATATCATTAGTATTGACTCCTTCTTCCTCATTGATTCCTATTAGTCTTACATTGTTCATTTTTGCATCTTCTAGCAAATGTTGAATTATTTTTTTCCTGAATCCTAGTTGTTTTTAGGAAATCTTTTCTTACCTTTTCACTAGCTGCAGCAGTGTCTTTCAGGTCTGAAAATCTATCTTCATTTTCATTGAAACGTTTTCCAGGCTTGTGATTGAGTTTTAATTTTCTAAATATCTCTCTGAATCTGCTTCAGGCATTCTATTTCTTTCCTATATTGCTCGTTTAAAGATTCCATCATTTTTCTGTTCTCCTGTATCTTTTTTATCATGGTCTTCCTTAGAACCGCTTGGTAATTCTTTCATTATAGTTATTTTTTCAACTTTAGAGATTATTTCTGAACTGATTTCCTCTATACTTTTCTGCAGTTGTTTATTTACTTCAGATGCCATTATTTCAGAGATTTCAGGTGTGCCACTTCAAATTCCTTTTATGCTAGTGTTGCCTGCATTTGTTCTGTGTGGGCTCGGAGCCTGAGAATGCATTTTGTTCCTTCTCTTTGTCATTTTGTACAGCGCCCTCCTCTGACCATTGGTGCAGTGCTTTGGTGCAGTTATTACCTCAGCACCTACTGACATTATTACCCAAGAGAGGTTATGTGATTAAGGCAATTAGTTTGTTATTTACAGTACTATAATTAAAACCACCAATAATGGGAAGTGAGATTTATCAAATGACAAATTTTTGCAACTAATGGATTTGTATTTTAAACCATAAGAGCAAGCATTATGACTGTGCACTAAGCAGATATTAAATACTGGATTTGTATTTAAATTATCTCCCATATGTTTTATCTGATCACCTCCCCTGGATGTTCCTGGAGTCTCCAGGCAGGCTATTTCACCTCGATTACCTCTTGCCCCCTCTCTTGATCAAAAGAGACAGCTAGAGGATGCTCTCATACGTCTGGATCTAACAGTGTGTCTCAGCTCACTGGGTCTGGATCTATTGAATTTGAACTCATTTAGCTGAGCCTGGCTTGGCTCTGGCTCCTGTGCTCAGTTTCTTTCTGCTGCATCCTGTGGAAATGAACCCACTGGGCCCCACTGGCAGGTGTTCTCCTGGCTGGTTCTTGCCCCTACACTCTCTGCCACATGTCTGCCACAAGGTTCCACACCAGGCCTGTCCACTGGAGGATGTTCTGGCAGGCAGTGGTTGTCACACTTTGGGCCCCTCTGGTGAGCTGTGCCAGCTATCTGGTGGGAAATTTCTGGTGAGACTATCATTATCATTTTCTTTGAACTTACAAATTTCTATTGTTTGTATTTTAGAAAGAAAAATACTGGCTATTCGTTAGCTTAAGAAGTTGCTACATTGTTTTTAATTGGAGGTTTCTTGGTGTGTAATAAAATAAATGGCTGTCAATGCTAGATGTATTTTAATTTCTTTCTTCTATTTTTTTATCTTAATAATGGTATTGGTACTAGTAGGGCTTTCACTCCTATCAGTTTATTATTATTACTGATATATTTGCAAATTTATATTAATTTTTAAAATATCAAGGAAATTTCTAACTTAAAGATATTAACATGTTTGAATCACTCATTAAGTTATAGTGGTAAACAATATGCATAAATCAAATGAGAGTAAGTTCTGAGGTAAATCTCACTTGAAATATAACACTTTGAATGTATTTATATTTCACATAAGTGTATCTGTATAAATTTATCAAAAATCAAGACTCATTTGTTATTTACACAATGTCAAATTTTACAGTTACACATAATAAAACCTCTGATTATACTCTGAGGTTTTTCTTAGCTGCTATTTTTCATTGTCATCTAAGAAACTCAAATAAGAGGACTGAATTGTATACAGCATAAAACATCTGCTATTCTAAAAGCAAGTGTAACAAAAAGTGGAAAATAATCATAGAACAATACTTGCACCCTTTACTCATAAGATTTCTGCCTATTAATAACAATAATTCAGAAAAGTATTGAAAATGTTGTAGAGTCAAATAGAGCAAAGAAAGGTTAATGATGTTAATAAAATTGTTTAAAACCACATTAATAGTATAAGAATATTTACAAAACTTTTGACTTAGCAGATAGAATTGGCAAGTGTACATTCCCTTCCTATTAGCAGGGAAAACAATCTGACATGCAGAATTCAAAGAAGAAAGTATCTACTTTGGATCATGGTCTCACAGGTGTTAGCTCAGGGCCAGATACTCCCAGCCAGAAAGGCCTAACACCAAAGCAAGGCTAAGTGAAGCTGCCCATCTTCTGGCATCTAGCAAGCAGAGGATGGAAGAAATGCCAGAGAGAAGGAAGCAGTGGTCAGATATCATCGCCAGGGTCATGCCCTGCTGACCTGCCCTGACACACTCAGAATTCCACTTTCCTAACAAAGGAAGCATCTCTCAAGCAAATCAAGTTAATATCAAAATTATTTATTTCAAATAGAAAATATGCCAATCCTGAAAATACTCGCTATGCCCTTTGGCCCTGTGTTGAATTCACTAAATTTCTTTTCATAAGCATGAACATTTTCATAATTTAGTTATCTCGAAATGATATATTATTCATGATTTTCGATAGTCTGCTATTAGCAGTTTCTTTTTCAGGCACAATACTTACCTAAATTCATGATTAATACTTGTATTTCCTATCTTATTTCTGATTTTCCTACTTTTATTTCTTACCTTAAATATTGTGAGTTACACTACATTTGAAAATTGATTATTTGAAGTATGCTGTGTTTTGAACTGAGATACCACTTCTCCCAATAGTTTTCACAACTATTTGGTGTTGGTTTTGGCCTCCTGCCTTAGGTTTTACAGATTTTTCTTTTAAATGCAAGATCTTTTCAACAAAATAGTGTTGTCATCAGTTTGGTACCAAACATGTGTAATTGTAAACCAAAGTTTTGACTGTAATTATGTAGCATAAATGTTAAGACTGCTCATGAGAATGGCATCTTAGAAATAAGCAAAGTTATTATGAGGGTAATAGTTTGCATGGTCATTTTTTGATTTTGAGGGAAAAAAAGAACAGGAATTACACGGTACCAAATTTGTTGATCAAGATGGATTGAAGACATTGTAACAGCCTGTGTGCCCGCTTTTCCACTGGATGCTATTGGTCAGCAACATCATCTGTATTTTTTAATTACACCTCACTTCATAAAGATACCCACAAAAGCATCTGGGCTCCATTACCAGTAGAAAAAATAAAAAAAAATGAAAGTATAAATAAAAGAAAACAAAGATAAATAAATGAAGAATTCTTATCACATGTGAGCCCAATGTGATCATAAGGATAGTAGGAAGTGGAAGTTGTTATTACAGAAAATAGAGAATAGTGGGAGAAGAATTTCACACTCACAGCTCTTGGTTTGAAAGATGGAAAAATGAAGCCATGGCCACGGATTCAAGTGAGGTCTATGAACTGGAGAAGGTTTGGAAACAAATTGTTTCCTATCCTTTTCTAAAATGAACATGTCCTGGTTTATAGCATCACTGTACAGTTTTAAATCTTATTCTGGCTTATTAGCTCCATAGCTGGCAGGTAATATTTTGTCTTTTGCTTGCTTTTTTGATGTCAATAAATTTATTATAATAAGAAGAAAAAGCAAAAACAGGGAGTATGCCTTATTTCTGCTGATATCAATTTAATAGCATGGCACACGATTCCTAAAACTTAGATGCTCACGTCTCTTCAATTGTGAAGAACAAGGTAACACTTTTAAAAAATCAAGTTTTTTTTGAAAGCCTGGTGTCACAATCTATAAACACAAAAATTTCACATCAATTTTCAGCACTCAGGCTGAAAAGCTTCACAAAAGCTTCTGTCAATCAAATTATTTGTTAACTCTTCTGTACAGACGGTGTTCAAGTCAAATTACCCATACAGAACAATTTTCTAGATGAGCTCTATACTCATAAAAAAATTAAAATGTGAACACAATCTTCACAGTTTTCAAAAAATAATGCACTATATGAAAGGTAACAGGGAAATAAGGAAATTTTTGTGTATTTTATGATTAATTTTTAATAAAATCTAAATAATTGGCTCATGTTTTGAGATGCTTCTATTGAGAAATATTGCCTTTTAAGTTTAGTCCTGATTCATCACGCATTCTGTGCTAGAAAAATGCACTGCTACAGAAACATGTTAACATTATTTTCAGAAATAATGCACAACAATGGTAGGCCAGTACACCTAAATGTGCTTCTGTTTACATTTTTTTCTTATCCCATTGTTGTAGTCAAGGCTTGCAAGGGAATAGATTCAATGCAGAGCACCTAATTTATAGGATTATTTTTAATATTCACTCAGAATGTCAAGTGCAGTAGAGGGCTGAAGACCTGTGCATGCTAGAGACCAGAAGAATGCAGCCAAGGGCCTGGATCCCATGGCAATGTCTCCCGCACTTGGAATCGTCTGCACCTGGAAGGTCCAAAAGCTGGTAGTGGAAACTAGAAAATCTGCACCAGCAAGATGAGGTATCCATCTCAGAGATCTGAGGAATCCATTGGAGCCAGGAAGTAATGCTCAAGGTAAGGACCACAGCTTCTCTGAAAACGAACACAGTTTTCCTCAGACACACCATGACCTGAGCTCTTCCTCTGAGAAGAACTAAAAGCCTAGTTAGTAACAGGAAAACTAGTTGCAACAAGCTTCTCCAGGAGAATGAACATCACATAGTCTTCCCCTCCTGCTCTCCTTTTATACCACTCTGGCAACAATTCTCAGGTGGGCCCCTCATGCCCAGAACAAGGATGGCGCAGCTCAGATGGGCATCGTCACTCAAACTGACAAATAATCCATGGCAGCCACTTCTGGCGGGAGAGTAGACTGTTTGCCATCTGTCAGAGGAGAACCATTTTTGACTTTCCCTTCCAGCTAGATATTAAATTTCACCCAATTGAGAGCAAATTCAGCTGGCTCTGTGGTGTAATGGATAGATCATTGAACTTCCAGTAACAAAAGCAAAGCCTCTGCATGTAATATCCAAACTGTTCTCCAAACATGCTAGGTAGTGCAAATATTGGTGTACATCTTGGAGGATTATCTCAAATGAAAGCATCACCCTGATCAAGTAAGTAGTGGAATGGATAAGCATTTTAGAAACCTCTCTCAGGTTTCTGTTTTCCACAGCATCAAGCTTTCTCCTGAGCATCACAGCTGTAACCTTTGGCCAGAGTCTTTGCGATCACCTCATTCTCACCTGCAGTCTCTGTCAGTCCTCACTGTACTTTATATTACTACAGGTTCACATTTTTAGGTTGTACATCTAAGTAGCACCATGCAATGTTTGCCTTTATACAGTTTGCCTATATATTCAGTTGTTTGTCTCAGCACAATATCTTCTAGCTTCTTCCCTTTTGTCATTAATCAATTTTATTGGTACATTTTAGTTATACATAATGACCACATTCAACATACTAAATTTGTGCCTGTACATGATGTATCTTTATTCTACTTTATTCCCACTCCCCTCCTATCCCTTCAATTCATCTTTCTCCTTCTTTACAAAAGCTCTGTTTCCATTTTTTCCTTTTCCATTCTTTTCTTTTATTCTCCCCATTTCTAGTTCTTATTCCCATGTTTACATTTTCTACTATACATTTGTGTTTTTGCTTGCACTTTCAACTTCTCACACTACAGAAACAGTGTGTTATTTACACCTGTGTGAAATGAGTGAAATGAGTCTCCAGGAGCATTATTTACCTGGAAATGTTTCACAATTATCCTCCCTTATGGCAGAGGAGTATTACAGACTTTATGAATAAAACCTTGATCACACAGGGAGTAGTACAAAGAGTAAACAACTGGGAAATCATCTTATTAAAATTGTTCTGCACAGCAAAAAGAATAACCAACAGAGTGAAGACAACCAAGAATAGGGTAAATGGTCAGTTGTTCCTCAAAGTTCTAACATCTAGACTATACACAGCACTCAAAAAAATCCAGAACCCTCCAATATAAAGACCTAACTCCCAAAATGGTAATTTGAAATGAATGGAAAGTTCTCGCTGAATAAATATATGAGAAAAAGTTGCACATCATTGGTCATATGAGAGCATCTCCTATGCAAATTACATAGTTTAGAGACTCCAACTTACTCCACAAAGAGTGGCTATTGTAAATAAATTGATCATTCTGAAGAGCTAGCTACACTGGAGGGGGAAGGAACCCTACTCTACTCTTGGTGAGAGCGTAGACTGGTGAAATGACTGTGGAAATCAGTGTAGAAATTTCCTGAAATAATAACTGAGGTTCCATTTGAATTTGACTCCAGTATTTCCTTTCTCTGTATGTTTCAGAAAGAATTAAAATCATGCTGCAGTGATCTATGCATACCTGTTTATAGCAGCAGAGGTACTAACAGCTAAATCTTGGGAGCAGCACAAATGCCCATCAATAGATGGATGGATAATGTACTCTAGGTGCTAGGATCTATCCTGATTTTCACACATGGATTTATTTTCCCCTAAATCTGAGTGTTCCAATGTATCTGTCTATCATCTATTTCCTTTTTTCCTTCAATCAGATTTTATTGGTATTATATTGATGCCATTAATCATAAATGTATCTGTACATGGTATAGTTTTTTTCCATTTCTTTACTCCTTCAAATCCTCTTCTCCTCCCCATTTATAAAAGATATGCTTTATTTTTCCATATTTTTTCATTGTTCACTTTCTCTTTTCCTCATTTTTCCCTCTCCCCTTTTCAACACCATTTTAAATCTAAAATATCTTATATAGATTTTATTTATACTTTTGATTTCTCACACAAAGAAGAAATAGTTACACATGTGTCTGATAGGTTTCACGTAATAATTTAGTTTCAAGGGATATTCATTTACATGGTATATCTCAACCTTACCGCAGAGTAGTACTTCACTGTATTAAAAACAAAACACATTTTCTTTGGATAAAGAAGAACACCAACTGATGTACATGTGAGTTGTTCCCAAGATTTTTCTATTTCAAATTGTGCCACTATGAACCGTGGGAGGACATCTACCCTTTTAGAATATACTGCTTTTAAATCTTTCAGAGAGATACCAAAAGGGGGGATAGTTTGGCCAACTAGGAACACTAGTCCTGGTTTTTTGAGGAATCTCTACATTGATTTCCACAGGGGTTTTAAAGTCTACTCTTTGAACAGCAGTAGAAAATATTCCTCTTTCCCTAAAGCCTCCTGAGAACCCCAGCATTTGCTATTGGCTTGATAATAGTCATTCTTTCTGGGATGAAATAAAATTTTAGCATTGTTTAAGTCTGCATCTATCAAATAACCAGTGATGTTGGATGTTGCTTCACATATGTAATTGCTGTCTATAATTCTTCTTCTTAGATGTACATTTTTAGATTGGGTCTTTCAATTTAGGGAGGTACGTTTTTTGAGTTTGTTATATGTTCTCAATAATAATCCTTTCCTGGTGGAACACTTGGCCAGCATATTTTTCAACTCTGTGTGTTGTCTCTTCACTCTTTTGGTGATTTATATTGCTGTACAAAAGCTCTTTTACTGTCGCCACTCTCATTAAATATAACTCTGAAAAATTTAGCAAGAGTAATTAGACAAGTAATAGAAATGAAAAGACTCTTGGGTAGGAAGAATCGATGTAGTAAAAGTGGTCATACTTTAAAAACTGCTATACAAATTTAATGCAATCTCCATAAAAATTATAGAAGCATATCTCAAAGAATTAGTTTTTTAAAAAATCCTAAAACTGATTTGGAACCAAAAGAGATATAGAATAATAAAGGCAATTCTAGGCAACAAAAGCCAGGGGGCATCATTATCAGTGATCTAAAATTGTACTAAAATGTTACCAGATAAAAACAGTATGATCCTAGTAGCTCAGTGAATTAATGCATCTGCAAACAGGTTCAGGGTCCAGGGGTTTGATCCCCAGGCCTGCCATGCCAACCCGCCTCAGGGGCATGCTGAGCCAGAAATTGAGTCTGGGCATGTTGGCTCAGGCCTGTCATCCCAGCTCTTGGAAGGCTGTAAACAGGCAGGTCACTACAAGTCTGATCTAGTAGTGAGACCCTGAACAACCTGTAGAACCTTCTTTAAAACAAAACAAAACAAGATGGTCCTAAAAAAAAAAAAAAAAAAAAAAAAAAAAAAAAAAAAAAAAAAAAAAAAGGAAAACAGACCTGAAGATCAATGGAACAGATTAGAAGATGCAGAAACAACTCCAGATATATTCAGCCATCTTATCTTTGACAAAGATGCCAAACACATTTATTGAAAGAAAGATTCTTTAATAATTGGTTCTGGAAATAATTGTCTTTACACATGCTAAAGATTAAATTTGGACCCATATATTTCACCATTTACTAAACTAAATTTGAAATAGATCAAAGATCTAAATATTAAAACAACAAACATAAAATCTTCTGGAAGAATGAATGGGCAGAACTCTTGAAGATATTGGTTCAGGCAAAGACTCTATGAACAAAACCCAGTCACACAGGAACTAAGATTTTACCTGTTCATCCATTACTGGACACTTCCATTCATTCTATGCCTACACAATTATGAATAGTTCTCCAATGAACTCGAAAGTGAAAATATATCTGACTTAGTAATTTGTATTCTTGTGGATGTGTACCCAGATGTAGAATTGCTAAATCGTATAGTGGATCATACAGTAGTTCCATTTCAGGGTTTAATGTTCATGTTTAGATTCTAATATGCCTTTAACTTCAGGGTAAAGGCATTAGATTTCTTCACCATTCTCCATTTTCCATTCCCAATGAAATATATCATAATGATAGTAATTTGGTCTTTACTCCTAGATTCTACATGTCTTTTTTTTCTCTGCCATTGACTTATATACCTCCTTATGCTTTTGTATGTACTTTTTCTTTAGTACTATGATAATCTTAAATTTTAAGCTCAGCAAATATTGCCATGTAAGACTTCCTAGTAAGTGGTTGGATAATGTAAGGGTCCAAACAGTGTTGTCTTTACTTGATGTAAATTTAAATTTTGACATGAGAAGAATCAGTATTCTTTATATGATCCTCACTATGTGAATTTGGGGAAGACTTTAGGGTGATCCATTCAGGAATAGATGGAGGTTATAACAGAGTTTACCCTGGCTCTAACAAGTCAGAGATAAATGAAATGGTGATCAGTTCACCCAAGTAACAGTGTGGGAGCCAGAAGACTATAGTGCCAATTAACACAACTAGACCACAGAATTAACAGATGGACTGCATGCCCACTAAGTCACACCTACAACCCTGTAGGAGGTTAGGAGTATTCTTTACTCTTAATGACAGAACAAAATGTTATCCACACAATTCTCCTTTCAGAAACCCAGTTACATTTTTCAAGAAAAAGTACAGGAAGAACATCTAATAAATGTATCATCTTTTAGAAAAAGCTCTGATAACAAAACATGCTTTTACAAATGAATATAATAACAAGCTTATTGGAAATTCATAATTATATAAAAGTCAATTCAGAAATCATTAAATTCTAAGAACTTCCTGGAGTATATTACCATTTTATGTTGTAACTACGTACCTCTTTTCATGCCCTAAATTGAAAGAATTGATATGCTATTCTTTTAGTTATGTTGTAAGTAATTTTGTTTATAGCAACAAAAAATACTGGAAAATAAAACATTGGTTTTGATCTCTTCTGAGTTCTTTAAACAATTAAACAAATCTTTCTGAGAACAGGATTAGATTTATATAATACTTTTATCTAAAAAAAAGAACAGAGTTCCATATCAGAATGAAAAATAGCAAATCACACATAATTATACTTTATGACTAATACATGAAACATATTTACCTTTGATTTGCTATCATACAACATGTATTTTTACAATAAAATAAAAAAGTAAACATCCCATTTTTTATTAAAGCATTACTTAAATGCCTTAAATTTAAATTATAAAATTTAAACACAAAAATTAAAATATAGAGCACCTATGATATGACCAAAAATAGAATTATAATTCTGTTAATACACTCAGCATTCACAATTTATCAGATGCCTAGAAATTCTGAACAATTTGCAAAGCATTTACTTGAGTTTGAGCTTTCTTTCCAAACACATCTATTTTATGTGACCTAAAAAATTTATGGTAGAACTTGCCGGCAACTCCCAGGAACCCCTGCCCCCAAGACCGCTGAGCGAGTGGGAATTTTTCAGACTCTCTCGGCATCCCAGTTTGGTGAACATGTGGTGAGTCTGAAGAAGAGGCTTTGGCTTCTCCCTGCGGGCCGTGCTCTCTGGAGTCCACAACCCCAAGCCCACCAAGCAAGTGACTGCCTGAGACATCCAGACCAACCTGCCCATAAAATCCCTGGACCCCCTGCCCCCAAAGCCCACTGAGCAAGTGAGAAGTTTTCCAACTCTGGGCACCTGATCCACATGAATACGGTTTGATGAGTGTGTGGGAGAGCCTTTGGCTTCTCCCTGTGTGCTCTGTGTGATGCAGAGCCTCAGGCATCAAGACATGTTGGCCAGAGACCTGTATGAGACACCACAGACAGGACTGCCTGCCAACTCCCTAGAGCCTCTGCCCCGAAGCCCACCACAGGAGTGACAATTTATGTGACTCACCCAGCACTCGATCCAAACCCGTCCAGACTGGTGTGAGGGAGAGCTTCTGCACTCCCCAGTGCTCCCTGGACCAGTGACCCAACAGAGGGGAACCACAGGCTCACAGGTGTACCAGAAGAGCAGAAGCAAAAAGGAACTGAACACAACAGCGAGATCCAGTCCAAGCATAACTGGATAATCTCAAACTTAATAGACTGGCACCTGAATCTCACTCTGCACTGAGGTTATAACTGCACCAAAGCTCTACACCAAAGGTCAGAGGCCAGTGCTATACAATATGACAAGGACAAGGAGAAAAATGCAACCTCAGGCCTTGAGTACACCAATAAGTGCAGAGGAGAGTAGCTCAGCTGAAATAAATGCATTAACAGAAACAGAAGCAAAGGAACAAGAGAAGAAAGATATAGAGGAACTCAGAACAGAATTAATGCCTGAAATAAAAAAAAATGTTTGAATACATATCATCTAAAATAATGAATCACATCCAGAAACATATGGGGGAAACCCAATGCCCACCCAGAACAAGTGCAGAGAACACTATTTAAGCTGAAATGTATGAATTAACAGTGTTGGAAGCAAAGAAACAATAGCAGAAAGGTAAAGAGGAACTCAAAGCAGAAATAATTGTTGAAATAAAAAAGAATTCTTGGAAATCATAGCATCTGAAGTAGAGAATCAGTTCAGAAAATATATTGAGGAAACCCAATTTGGAAGAAACTCTGCAGTAAAAGATTAATAGCACCTCTAAAGAAGATATTGATAAAAAAAATAGAGGAGATCAGAAATATGACGGATTCCTTGAATGAGCAATACAGAAAAGAAATAGAATGCACACAGCAGTGTCAAAGAGATATAGAAGTTCTAAAAATATCAATCACAAGTCTACAAAACAGTTTGAGTGAAAGTGAAGACAGAGTTTCAGATCTTGAGAATGGTGGTGCAGTTAGTGTAGGTGAGAAAGGATCTCTTAAAAAAACAAGAATGCAGGAAAAAATAATGCATCACGTGCAAGATGACACCAGGATGAACAATGTGAGATTAATTGGCATCAGTGAGGATGGAAGAGTCAATATAAATGATATAAAAATAATATGGGGAGAAGTAATAACAGAAAACTTGCCAAATATGAGGAAACAATTCAAAGTCAAGTAACCGAAGCATACAGAACACCAAATAACTCCAACCCAAGTAAAAACACACTGAGACGTATAATAGTCAAGATCCCAGAAATCCAACATAAGAATAATATACTGAAGTTGCTAGAGAGAAGAAGCAGATAACATTCAAAAGAAAACTCATCAGAATTACAGCCAACTTCTCTTCACAAACCATGAAGGCAAGGAGAGCATGGAGCACAGTACTTCAAGTCCTGTATGAAAACAAATTCCAGCCCAGACTACTGTACCCTGCAAAACTCTCTTTCAAGTTTGATGGAGAAGTGAAATACTTCCATGACAAATAACTACTAAAGAATTTCATGATGACAAACCCATCTCCACACAAACTACTGAAAGATGTTCTAGAGAGGGACCACAATGACCAGAACTCCATGAATGAGAACAGATGGAACCCATTAAATAGGGCAAACAATTAAACACAGGACAAAAAGGAGTAAACAACAAGAGGTAAATATCATGACAAACATAAGTCAACACATCTCAATTATAACTACCAATGTAAATGGACTCAATTCACAAATTAAGAGAAATACACTGGCACAGTGGATTAGGAAACAAAATCCAACAATATGGTATAGACAAGAAACACACTTAACTCAAAAAGACATTCATAGGCTCAAGGTCAAAGGATGGAAAACAATGCTACATGCCCCAGCACCTCAGAAAAAAACAAGAGTGGCAATGCTGTTCTCAGACAGTCTCAACTTGAAACCAAGAAGGATCAAATGACGCAAACAAGACTACTATATATCAGTTAGGGTAAAAATTCAAGAGGAAGAGATAACATTCATAAATATTTATGCACCAAACACAAGAGCATCCAACTATGTAAGACAAATCTTAATGGACATGAAAAACTTAATGTCTAAGACCACAGTCTTAACAGGAGACCGTAACACCCCCTTATCTCAAAAAGTTAGATCAACCAGACAAAAAAATTAGTAAGGAAGTAGCAGTACTGAACCAGAGCTTGCAACAAATGGACCTGGTGGACATATACAGAGTGCTCCACCCAACACATCTGAATACACATTTTTTTCAACTTCACATGGGTCATTTTCCAAAATAAACCACATACTAGTCCATAGATCATGCTTAAGTGCTTGCAAGAAAACAGAAATTATCCTGTCCATATTATTTGACCACAATGCAATTGAACTGGAAATAAACAACCAATGAAATCATAAAAACCCGCTAAATTCATGGAAATTAAACACACTCTATTCAGCAATCAATGGGTCACAGAAGAAATTCAGCAATATCTAGAATGCAATGAAAATTCAAGCACAACTTACCACAATTCATGGGATGCAAAAAAAAAGCAGTTATTAGAGGGAAAATCATAGTTATGAACTCACATATTAGGAAAACAGAGCAGGAACAAATAAACACCCTGAGGTAACATCTCTGACACCTAGAAAAAGAAGAGCAAACCAAAGCCACAACACAAAGACGGAAAGATTAGAGCACAAATTAATTCCATTGAGATGAAGATAACAGTTCAAAGAATCCACAAATCAAAAAGTTGGTTCTCTGAAAGCCTAAATAAAGTTGATAAGCCTCAAGCCAACCTCATCAAAAAGAGGAAAGAAAAATTCAAATACAAGCAATAAGGAATGAAATGGATGAAATCACCACAGACCCAGTGGAAATTCAGAAGATTATCAATAGCTGCTTTGAGAATCTGTACACTCACAGAATAGAAGACACAGAAGAAATACACAGATTCCTAGAAATGTACAAATTACCAAAACTGAACCAAGAAGATATGACAACTCTCAATAAGCCAATAACAGACAAATAAATGCAAAACATAATTAAAATCCTGCTGACAAAGAAAAGTCCAGGTCCTGATGTATACCCAAATGAATTCTGTAAGAAATTTATAGAAGACATAATCCCTACACTGCTTAAACTCTTCAGTGAAATTGAAAAAGAAGCAGTCCTCCCAAAATCATTTTTGGAGGCAAGCATTATACTGATTCCAAAACCAGGGAAAGACACAACCAACAAAGAGAACTACATTCCAATCTCCCTCATGAATATAGATTCAAAAAGCCCCAATAAAATCCTAGCAATCCCAATAAAATCCTAGCAATGAGAGTACAGGAAATCATCAAGAAGATCATACTCCATGACCAGGTAGGATTCATCCAAGGCATGCAAGGATAATTCAACATTCAAAAATCTATAAATGTAATACATTATATAAATTTACTGAAATCTAAAAACCACAGGATCATCTCACTTAATGCAGAAAAAGCTTTTGACAAAGTGCAACACTCATTCATGTTCAAAACCTTAGAGAAAATTGGAATACACGGACTCTATCTCAATTTGATAAAAGCCATTTATCCCAACCCAAAAGCTACTATAATTCTAAACGGGGAAAAACTGAAATCTTTCACTCTTAGATCAGGTACAAGACAAGGATATCCTCTATCATGCCTCCAATTCAATATAGTTTTGGAATCATTAGCAACAGCCATTAGAAAAGAGGAAGAAATAAAAGTAATAGGTAAAGAAGAAGTTAAATTATCACTATTGGCAGATGACATGACACTTTACTTGGAAGACAAAAACATATTCCACCAAGAAATTACTAGAATTGATACAGAAATTCAGTAGCATAGCAGGATACAAAGTCAATGCTCAAACATCAATAGCATTCCTCTACACAGATAACAAACACACTGAGAGGAAAACTGCAGAAACAATACCTTTTACAATAGCACCAAGGAAAATGAAATACCTTGGAAATCACTTAATCAAGGAAGTCATAGACCTTTTCTAGGAAAATCACAACACCCTAAGAAAAGAGATTATAGAGGATTTCAGAAAATGGAAAGATATTCCATGTTGCTGGCCAGGAAGAACCAACATCGTGAAGATGGCCATACTCCCACAGTGCTGTCCAGATTTAATGTAATCCCTATCAAACTGCCACCAGCATACTTCACAGACACAGAAAATCGTTTCTAAACTTTATTTGGAACCATAAAAGACCTAGAATAGCAAAGGCAACCCTGGCCAATGAAGACAAGGTAGGAGGCATCACAATTCCTGACGTGAAATTATACTACAAAGCCACTATGATAAAATCAACATGGTATTGTCAACAAAATAGACCTGAGGATCAATGGAATAGATTGGAAGATGCAGAGGCCTCTGCAAATACACTCACCCCACCTGATGTTCTACAAAGGGGCCAAACAAGCTTACTGGAAGAAAGATAGCCTCTTTAACAAATGGTTCTGGAAAAACTAGCTTTCTTCATGCCAAAAACTAAAACATGACCCAGCTCTACCACCATGTACTATGCTAATGTCAAAACCGATTAACAATCTAAACATTAAAACAGAAACACTCAGTCTCCTGGAAGACAAAGTAGGAGGAACTCTTGAAGACATAGGGGTAGGCAAAGAGTTCATGAACAAACATATATTTGCATGGGAAACACTTGAAAGAATCAACAATTGGGATCAACTCTTCTTAAGGAGTTTCTGTACATTAAAAGAAATTGTCGACAAAGTGAAAAGACAACCCACAAATTTTGAAAAAATTCTAACTAATAAGCACTCAGATAAAGGTCTTCTCTCTAGAATATATAAAGAACTATGATATATTAGGGCCCTGTAATTTAAAGACCCAATCCAGAAATGGGCATTTGAGATGAATACATACTTGTCAGAGGACGAAATTAAGGAAGCGAATAAACATATGAAAATATTCTCCACATCACTAGCCATCTGCGAAATGAAAATTAAAAGAACATTGATACCATCTCACTCCAGAAAGAATGGCTTTCATTAATAAATCATCCAAACAAATGTTGCAGAGGGTGTGAGGAAAAGGGAAAACTTCTCCACTGCTGGTGGGAATGTAGACTGGTGCAATCATTGTGGGATCAGTGTGGAGACTCTTCAAAAGAGCAGGACTGGAAATCCCATTCAAACCATCTATCCTCCTACTTGCAATTTTCCCAGAGTATTTAAGTTCATCATATCTCAGTGGTATACCTGTACTTATGTTCATAGCAGCACAATTTGTGATAGCAAAATCTTGGAAACAACCAAGATGCCTGTCACTTGAGGGATGGTTGAAAAAGAGGTTGTATTTATATGTAGTGGAGTATTACTCAGCTATAAGGAATGATAAACTTGAAGCATTTATATTGAACATATATTCATAAGTGAAATAAACCAGGCACACCTGTGCAAATATTGTGTAGTCTTCCTAGTATACGGAGTCAAAAGAAGAAATATAAATAGAAATGTGCAATACATCAAAAGTATTTAGTCAGATTGTTAGGGCAAACTGAATGGCATATGCTGCAGGGTACTAATCAACTTTTCTTCTGGATGGTTTGTTCACAGATCAAACATTGGAGGAATAGAAGGGCTACAAGATCAGCCAACATTTTGGCCCTATCCTTTCAAGGTCAATGAAGACTCAGGATATAGGAGAACCTGTACTGTAATGTCATGGAACTTAGTTGTTCCCCAAATTTTCTGATCAAGGAAATTATGGAGCCACAGAGGAAGACAATCAATGATCTATAGTGTGCCTTGGGAGAGTCACATGGAGAGAAAACTTTCCCTCTGGCTCTCACAGAGAAAAAACTGGTCAAGGAATTGCCGTGACTCTTCCACATGACTGATACTGATAAAGGATCTACAGACTGAGGTGCAGGATTACAAGATAAACCCGGAGGGGACTTACCTGACTTCATCAGAAACAAAATCTACATTTTTTGTTATGTAAGTTTTGCTTTATCTCTATCTTAACCATTCAGCAGAAAAGTATAAAAATGAGCTATATAAAGTGGAGCAATAATAATTTGAGTTGTAAATGGCTATGGTCAACAACTTCTTCAAGTATCTCACTATTATTGTGGACTGCTGGAATGTATTTGATTGTGTCACCGAGTTCAGGCACCTAAATTGGTTTAATGACAATGGAATGCCTATCTTTCACAGGTGTAGACAAAAAGAGGGGACACAAAGGAAGAACCATGATGTGCTTATATAAGCAGTCCAGTTAGGATAAATATGCAGTACTTCTGTATAATTGTATGAGAAGCAAGATTTACATTAATAGTGCTTGGACAGGATATTATGTCGGCTTCTAGTACTATGGACAATCACTAGGAAGATAACAAGGTAGAAAGTATTAATTATTGAAATACTTCTATAATTCAGCTTTATAAAAAGAAATTATGTACACAGCTACATTCTTATCATGTATGCACCTTGTACGACAACAAACCATTATGAAAACAATTTGCAACATATTAATTAATTATTGAATCTGTCCTGTTAATTTTATTGAAAGCTGTCTCATTGCTATTCGTTTTTCAATAAAAAAATTTATTGTAAGACACAAAAATACTAGAATACAGTGATAAAATAAAATTTCAGCAGAGTAATGAACTAGTAATGGGAGAGAAAGAAATTTTCTTCATTACACACAAAATGTGTAACCCATTTATTTAGCTTGATGAAAATGCCTACTGAAAATTTACACATGCAAATTCAGCATTTACTAGGTGAGCTCTCCCTGATTTACAAATAGGAGCAGTCATGACAAAGAGTTAAAAGGAAAATTGTTCATTTGCAGGTAACAGTGTATTTTTAATGCTAACATGGCTTCTGAAGTCATGAAATTGCTATAGCTAGTGAATCATTATCTTTTACTAAGGCATATTTCAACTCTTTATTTAAATACAATTTTCAGAGAAATATGCTTTGTATCTATTGTTGTCATAAACCAGTTTTCTTGGAAAATAATGTGTTTTCATGAAATATATTTTGCATCATTTTTCAGGTACAACAATTTTATCATTATAGAGCGATTGGAGGAGCATGATTCTCGCAGTTATTTTAGAAATGTCAAATTTAAGTAAGACCAGAGGGCTGGCAAGATAGCTCAGTGGTCTAGAGCGCCTCCCAGGGACCGCGGTTCAAGCCCCAGCACCACATGCCATGCCAGCCCCTCCCCGCAGGGCCGGCTGAGCTCACACCCCACCCCCGCGAAAAAAGAATCCGTGATGTGTAGCGAGACACTGTAATAAATAAAGGAATTAAAAAAAAAATTTCTAAAAAAAAAAAAAAAAAGTAAGACCAGAAATTTGTTTCAGAATAACATTTCTTTCAAAATAAATAACTAGGTTAAAAGTTTGGTAACATATTGAAATAAACTTTTTTTACAAAGATAATTTTTTATATGAACCATATAAAATATCCTGTAAAAAGTAATTTTGGCTAACTAAACATATAGTGATTGATATTTTAAAAGATTTTTATGTACCAGAAGCTCAGCATAATGTTTACTATAAGTGAGAATGCTCTAAATATCTTAATTATTAATTAGTGTAGATTTGGGAAAAACCAAGTGAAATGTATTATGTCACAGTACTTTGGTATTTACCATAAGTTAGCAGTCATTCTAGTTAATATAAAGACAAAAACATCTGGTCTCCACTAAATTTAACATCTAGTTAGAAACCTGGATCAAGAGAGTCACAAATTTGAAAACATAATAACTTGGCAAGACCCTGTGTCAAAGTTAAAAATATAAAAAAGGGGGTGCTGAAGATTTAGCTTAGTTAAATTCAATCAAAATAGGACAATAAAACCTAAACTTAGAAAATGACAGTAAACAAATGAAAATCATACCTTCTCAAAAACTTTTAAAATATTTAAAATATAGATAAGCTAGATGTAAATGATAGCAACAATATGCTATAAGCCAAAACAATTTTCAGTGCTCACACTAGTAATAAGAAAATTAGATTTCATTATAAGGAATACTTCCAAGAATAAAATGTGACACTGAAAAGTCTTTAAAAGTCAATCCATCAAGGAGGCATAAATATCACTTGTATTTGTGCAATTTATATCCACAGATGTCACTAATACCTAAAGATATAATCATTCTCCTTTCAGTAATTGAGAGTAAAACAAAGACAAAAATCATTAAGGAAATAAGTCCTGATATTTCTAGTAATGAGACACATGATTTCGGATATATTTGTAGAAAACTATATTTGAAAACAAGAAAAAGTCAAATTTGATATGTATTTGAATATTTAAAAATTATTTAACATACTATTGTTGAGGTTAAGATTAATTGTACCAACTTGATTAGTTTGGGATTCACTTAGAGTGGATATGTTTAGGTGGACACAGAGCTGCAACTCTTAGAACTATAGTTGGCCCATCACTTCTTTCTCTGTGCTCAGCTTTCTGACACTCACAAACTAGTAAGTAGCTTTTCCATAGAGAACCCTTCTGCCATGATGTTCCTTAAAACCAGTGCTCAAAGGCTTGAGTCTTCCAAAGGTATGAGTCAAATAAACTTCTTCACTTTTAAGTTGTATAGTTTTCATAATTTGCCCCAGCAATAAGAAAGATGACTAATACATAAAATTTAGTCCATAGGAGTGTTACTTTGATTGTACATGACCATGTAGTAGACAAGGCATCAGAACTGTCTTACAAAAGATATTCTAAAAAATAAAAAATTGAAGAGGGCTTTGAGAAGTCCCATAGTACTATCAATAGACCTGGAAGGTGACTCATTTGAATCAGAGGATCCAAACACTGATAAAATGTACATAGTAAGGGCCAGGGTAACGAGGTTCATTTGGGAAAAAGCTCTTCATGGACAATTGGACTAGAATCCCCATGTGTTACACTCTGTCTGAATTTTTGTCTACATTTTGTTTATGTCTTTAGAATTTGCAAGAGACTGAGAATAAGGGTAGTGGACTAATTGATATAGCATTAACAATCTCAAGAGAGGCTATTGTTCATACAATCATATCTGTATTATTAGCTACTTTTAGCTATTTTTATATTTGGAGGCAAAAGGTGGAAAATATGAATAATTTTTATTTTAGCCATAAAATAAAAACTATAAAGTTGATAGCAAAGAATATATGGTTGCCTAAGAAATTAGCGCCATTAAAATGAAAGCAGGTATTTTGATAGAATGATGATGAGAGAGCAATCTGGTCAAGCATTCGCCATGACTCATCCACATGGGTGACACAGACAAAGGAACTACAGAATAATGTACAGGACTACAAGATAAGCCCTGAGAGGACTTCAATGACCACATAGGAAATATAAAGTA